>VURO01018558.1:0-21899 GCA_015108175.1 Pelvicachromis taeniatus | reverse complement strand
TAAAATGTCTTACATTATTTGAGTTATGTGTAACATGAGTTTTATGTGTGTGTGTGTGTGTGTGTGTGTGTGTGTGTGTGTGTGTGTGTGTGTGTGTGTGTGTGTGTGTGTGTGTGTGTAGTATTTCTATAATGCTCAAACCCAGGATTACTTGTACTGGGATGCTGTGTCAAAGACCTACGTCCCAGTTCCAGGAAGTAACTCTGCAGATACCCAACCTGTTACCATGACGGCTGAAGACCAGGCCATTCTTTCAAACCCAGCAGCAGATGCTCCTCTAGAAATGAAGAAGCCGTCGGTGTCACCGCAGGCTGCATTGGTTCCAGTACCGGTTCCCGTTTCAGCTGCCAGCTCGGCTCAGGAGCCTGGCTCAGCCTCTGCTGCTGCTCTGGACAAGGAAGGTGACGACTCTGCTAAAAAGGACAAAGAGAAGGATAAGGAGGAGAAACCAAGAAGTCTGGCCGCCGTCAAGGTATCAGTTATGCAACAGACCTGCTGTGCATAGTGTAAAAAAAAAAAAAAATGTGTGCATGGGGCAAATAGATAATAAATGTTTTGTTGCTATTTGCAGATAATGAAGGATATGGAGCGCTGGGCGAAGATCCAGAATCGTCAGAAGGAAACTGTGCGTGCTCCATCTCCTCTGCTGAAGACCGGAACAGACGACGATAAAAGGCAGTCTAAATCGGCCGATGCTGGTTTCGCTGTATTTGAGAGGAAGGTTAGGGACCCCCAAACATCAAATTGAGACAACTCAAGCGATTTCACCTGCACGAATAAAAGCTATTGCTTTCTGCTGTATTGTAATCATTTTTGCTCCTATTCTGTCATCTGCAGATTGCAGGTGGAGATGATCTTTTTAAGAAGCCCCTTGCTCCGGCTAAGAAAGACGAGAAGTCAAAAGTAAGATTTCCTTTTGGTTCATGTTTTTGGTGTTTTGGTTATTCTCAGTTTAATCTTAATCTGCTGCCCTTTTCAGCGTCCAATGGGATCCCTGGGTATGCTGGCATCAGATTATGGCGCCGGAAGCGACGAAGAGGTGGAGGAAGAAAAGGAGGAGGAGACGGTTAAAACCACTCAGAGCAGCCAGTCAAAAGAAAAGGACGACAAACTGACTGACTGGAAGAAGATGGCGTGTCTGTTGTGTAGAAGACAGTTTCCCAACAAGGATGCTCTTATCCGTCACCAACAGCTTTCTGATCTGCACAAAGTACTATCTTCTTACTTGTCTATGAACAAGGATTGGCACTGATACTACAAATTTAGCTTCTAAAACTTTCATTGTTTTCTCCACAGCAAAATATGGAGATCCACCTTAAAATCAAGAGGTCAAAGAAGGAATTGGAGGCACTGGAGAACCAGGAAAGACAAGTAAGTGGACATGTGTGGAGTTTGCAGAGGAGGGTATCGTGTGGGTAATTCAGTAGATTAAGTAAAAGATTGTCCTCCACAGCTGAGTGCCAGAGAAGCACCCAAATCACCAGAACAGAAAAGAAGAAAACACCATCACTCACAGCCACAGCATCAAAACACCTGGGCTGGGAGCTCCAGGTAGAGGCGTGAGCAAAATGTGTTGATTGTGACTAAAATGGGAAACAAAGTAAATATTATGAGATTTTTTTTTTTTATTATTAAATTTTTTTTAAAGGCATGCTTCTGCTCATATTTCCTCCACTGTGTTTAGGGAAACGAATAAAGTCAGCGAGAGGCCTGGTTTAGGGGCAGAACCTGTCGCGGTAAGTTCTGGGTTTCCTTTGATTGTTTTTAGCATTATGAGAGGTTTATGTTATGTAGACATCTTTTTGATTTTTTTTTTTTTTGTCTTTTTTTTTCCTTTAGCCAAGGAAGAAGAAAGAGCCTGTCGTTTGGGACCATGCCACCTACAAACAAGCAGTACGCAAGGCCATGTTTGCACGGTTCAAGGAACTTGAGTGATCTCATCTGAACACATCTTCTGTTTGATATGTGAAATGTTGAGAACATGCTTCCCTGCCAGGGCATGAGAGATCAGTTCAAATGCCTTTGGACATCTGTAGATCCACATTTTTGTACACTGAACACTGACAGATAATGAGATCTTAAAAATGCATTACAGGGCTTCAACGGAGCTCCAAAAACCCCACAACAAACTCAAAGGATTTTGTATATAAAGTGTTAATACAGTTGATTTGAATACTTTTTGCCCTTTTTCCCCACTTTTTATTTTTTGTGGCCTGTATGTATATTTGTGAATGTGTCTAGATTGTCTTTTTCTCTCCCCGTCCTTTTAAAGAAATGTCACGATGGCCACGGTTTTGTCTTAAAAATGAATGATTTTTTTACACTCTAATTTGAATGGTTAAAATTATTATATATGTGCATATTTTAAGTAAAAAAAAAAAAAGGAACTAACCCTTGTGTTTGTGTCTGTTGAGGTTCATGTCAACTGCATACACATCTCCTGACCACTAGGTGCCAGTGTGATGCCATGTTATATGTTGGCGTGACCACTGGTGTATTCAGTTGAGATAATTGAATCAAGTCAGAATGCCTTTTATGTCTTTACCAACTTGAAGACAGCCAAAGGTCTCAAGTTGGATGTGCATATTTCTAATTATGGATGCTAGTAAATACCAGCTCTGACCAAATAGTTTTGTTCATTACAGTAAGTCTTGAATGTGGTTTTAATGTTTGCAGAACCCAGAACATCATCATCTCTCCTTTTACTGAGTTTAACTAAGACCTACAGTGGTGGTTCAGTGTCTATAGAGGATTGCATGATGTGCTGGCATACCAGCTACTCTGAGAACAGGGCGCCTGAGGAGCTGCAGTCAGTGACAAACGGCAGATATAGCAGGGAGGGAGCAAACATCTTATCACGTGTGCAAGAGCAGTCATGCCTTTTACTTTATGCTTAGTTTAGGGCCATAACTTGCCTAACTGGAAGAATTAATCCAGTTTGTCTTTGCACCCATATTTTAACAGCCAGCAGTTAAAGTAGGCACAGGTAAACCTACAAATCCACATAGTTAAGTGTAAACCTGATTTTGTTGGAAAAAAACAAAAACATTAGGTGTTTTTTTTTTTTTTCCTTGGCAATTAAAAAATAAATAAATCCAGAAACCCACTTTTAATAAAATACAGTTTTCATCTCCACTTTGCAGAAACATCTGTACATGTGGAGTCAAATGAAAGCCTCCATTGCCCATTTGTTGTGTTCAGAAAACAAAGCAGTAGGTCTTTATTTGTACTCCTGTCTAAATTACTTTCTTTTGTTTACAGCTTGATAACGATTTTTTTTTTATTTTTATGCTTAATCTACCGAATGGAATGGCTCCACTAACAGTAACATAGTGTGACAGCTATCAAGATTTTCCACATTTCCCCACATACCAAGTTATTAAGAAGGGGCAAATTGTATCATGTTAACTGAATATTATGTAATACTTTTGGTCAGATGTCACATTTTATGCAGCAAGAAAATCTTTATTCTCCAGCATATACAAAAAAACCTAAAGTTTATTTTAGCAAAATGCAATGTAAAGATGAATAACATCCACTAACATAACAAAGGCATGTACTGTGCAGCCCTTTGTTTTTAAAGCATTTTGTGGTCACTGTAAGTCTGTGTCCTTGGGAAAGGGACAGCTTGTGTGTCAGATAAAATCAAGCATTTGATCATATATTAATACAATGAAAGGTCCTAAAATTACTTCCATATTTGCAGGGATTTTTCTACCCTGCTAGCCTGCTGGTATGTTAAAATTGCCTCGTATTTTGATTTAATTGTAGGCCACCGTATCTTCAGGCATCACTCAAATGAATACATTTTGAGGGCAACTGATTTAGCAGAGTTGGAGCCATGATCTTTGTATTTCCATATAAATAGGAAATTTATTTCCAAGTTTCCCATTGAATTGGGTTACATGATCTTCAGTGACATAATTTTCAGATCTGTAAACTATAAGTTAAATAAACTGTGTGATTGTACAGTCAGAATACAAATTTAGGAAATTTGAAAATGCTGCTTTTACCATTCAGTCCAGATCCTATATAATGCTATTGTATAACAGTGTCAACAAGATCAGTAGGTGTTTATACTGTGATTCATGCACTCAAATAAATACACTGGGTGAGGGATTATCTAGCATTTTATCCCCCCTCACTGTCCCAAAGGGCTGAAGGGAGGCGTTTTGAGACGGTATCTCTGGCCATTTTCATTTTTTTGTGAACTGATTTCCATTTCTCTTTTCTCGATTCTGTCACAAGACCCCAAAGACACCCCCAGCTCCCAGTGACAGATGCCATCATTATCCATTCCTAATGGTCTATGGAATGAAAATTAATGTGCAGTTAGTCTGTGAGGATGAGAGGCCAAATAGAGAGGTAGCGCAGGGGGAACTGTCATGTTAGTATCCCCTGTGTGCGTGTGAAGGAGAGCTTTCAGACATTGTGGATGGCAGTAAAAAGTGGACAGGGGGGCCAATTATCCCAGCTTGACGCCTTTTAGCAGCAGGCAGGTGGAGCCGGAGCGGCAGTCTGGGGACACGGCACAAGAAGATACAGTCAGCAGGATTCTCAGATGTTGAAATATGCTGTCAGACTACAGCGGTGAGAAGAGGAGGGAGAAACATCATTTGGTTGCTTTTATTGGTGGTCTGACACTAAGCTGTTGCAGATGTGGAAATCTAAATCAAAATCTTTAAAAAAGGTAAAAAATTAGATATATTTACATTTTGCTAATTATTTGCCTCGGTATTTGCACCCTTACATTGAAAGGTAATTCACAGCACATCACTTTGTTTTTCCATTTTATTTTTCCCTCTTCAAAGAGCCCCAGAAACATAACCCACATATTATTAAAGATGGAATGGATTTACAATATGGTAACATGTAGGATGACTGTGTGGTCATCTCAGATCTCGTCTCTGTCCGTTATGACAAATGATCAAAAGCATATGCCACGCAGAAAGAGTCCCTTAAGGAGTAGCATGTGTCTGTGGTCACCCCGTGCAAACAAAGAGACTAAACCACTGCAAGTTCATAGGAAAATCATTCTTGTTTGAGCAGTTTCACCATCTGGTTTGTTCTTTCAAGTGTAAGTTGGAAAATTGTCTGTTATTGATTGTTAATCCACAGCATTATCTTGAAAATGTCCTCGTAATTGTGAGTTGAGGGACATACATCAGAGCGCGGCTTATGCTGAGAGCAGGACGAGATCCACTGGCAGCCCTGTCAGTGAGAACATTACAGACATTTGGAAATGATGTCATGGGCCTGCACTCCAACTCCAACTGACAGAGAAATGACAGAAGTGATAGCACTTAATTAATACAGAAAACAACCAGTTGGAATATTTCCCTTTATTTTCACAGCCTGTTTTGACTTAGAGAAAAAAAACCTCTCTTCCAAGTTTTGTATAATTTACAGTTGTCTCATGTAATTATCACTCAGGAGGTTTTGGCATAAGCGGTTCTCATCGTTATCGCCACGTTGCTTTTTTGGGCGCACTCTGCATTAACACTGCCCGTGAGAACTGTACGAGATTTACGAAGCTCATCTGAGCGATTCAGATGTGATTCGAAAAGTTAAAAGTAGCCCTGCGTCATTTTTTAATTAATAATCGTTAAGTGTGGCAGTTGCTTTGAATGCGCTTGTGACTCACCGTTGTCTCCTGACAGTTAAACTTAATTTCATTGCCTGAGGTAGTGTGGATGAATTTGATTATAACAAATGTGGGAAAAAAAATTAATAACCAAAAATCCTTAAAACCTCTTTTTTTGTTTTGTGTTATTGTTTTTTTGTTTTACATGGTTTCAAATTAAAACTCTGTTATAAAATTGTGTGCCAAATGGATCAGCAAACCTAATGGTAAAGGACAACATGATGATCTTGTTAGTACCTTTCCAAACTATTGTTTTTTATGTTGACCAACAATGTGCACGTGAACACACTAACCATATGAGAATTTATGTTAATTGCATTGGGGGTGGGGATCAGGAGGCTTCTTATATGAAAGCTGAATGTGCATAATAAGGAAGTGTCTATATTAGCTGTAGGCAGCAGAATAATCCCCCCACCACAAAAGCAATAAAAAAGTAATTATCTAATTGTATGTTCAGTCCTCACAAGATTAGATTTACATGCTAGAGTGCCGAGGGTTTCTTCGCCTGTCCTCAGGTGCTACCATATGTCGAAACATCTATAACTCATGTCTTGTCTCATAAGGTGCATTACTGTGGCTATTAAATGTTAAGGCGACTTCTGTAATCTATTTCACCAGTCATCTGAGTACTTAAGAGGAAAAAATACTAAAATCAGGACAAAAAAACAAACAAACAAAAAAACCCTCAACTCATCTACTGGAAGAATTACTTGTCTTGTTTCAGCGCAAAGCCTTTTTCCCTTCCTCATGGGAAGTCCAGCCTTAAATAAAACCAAAACTAATGAGACATTTTCCATCTCCTAAAACCGGCCACTTTATTAGGTGCAAAATGCTAGTACTTGGTTGGTGCCCTTTTGCTTTCAGAACTGTTTTAATCCAATGAGCATCGCACACTTGCTGCATATTTGTCGGCTGCACATCCATGATGCAATTCTTTCATTCTGTCACCTCCTAACGGTGCTCTGTTGGACTGAGATCTGGTGACTGTGGAGGGTATTGGAGTACAATGAATTTGTTGTGATGTTCAAGAAACCAGTTTAGGATCATTGGAGCTTTGTGGTGTGGTCATGGTGTGTTATACTGCTGGAAGCAGCTGTCAGGAGATGACTACACTGTCATAAAGGGAACTTTGTGGTCAGTGACAATACTCAGGTAGGATTAGGCTTTCAAACAAAGATCAGCTGGTATTATTGGGTTGAGGCAGGATAAATCCATGCTTTCATGCTGATTACGCCAAGTTTGGACCCAGAATTTGAGACTCATCGACTCACTAAGACTGATTCAGTGTTTTTCTAATCTTCTGTTGTCCAATTTTGTCAAGCCTGTGCGAATTGTAGCCTCAGTTTCCTGTTGTTAGCTGACATGAGTTTTCTGTAAACCCTAGAGCTCACACCTGATCTCTAGAAGACATCAGCAGCTTCTAAAATACTCAGACCAGTACAGAAACCATGCCACATTCAAAGTCATGTAAATATTCTTCCCCATTCTGATGCTCAGTTTGAAAATCAGCAAGTCGTCTTGGCCATGTCTACATGACGCGCTGTATTCAGCTGCTGCCATGCACCTGCCTGGTTATTAACAAGCAGTTGAAAAAGTGTACCTGACAATGTGACTGTACATAGCAGTTTAATGATATTCATAATTACAGTGTGGAGTAGTATGTATGCATATATCACTGGAAAGTGCTTTTTCCCAGACAAGGGTTTTTTTTCCTAATGAATAAAACCCTTTCACATGATTTCCATAAAATACCTTTTCCCATGTTTTTAGCAAAACTTAAAACCACCACAATTTCAGTTACTTGCTAACCTTAAAAATAATCTATAAATGTACTAAAATGCTAGAAAAGAATAAAACTCCACAGCTAGGTAAGACAAGGGTGTGCATGAAATCTTTAAGGATTCAAGTGTCCTGGCCCTTCCTCGGATTTAAATTCATTGTGCGACTAATAAGGTTCTTCATAGTCATCAAGTCCAGGCACTCAGATATTTATATTTTCATCTTTGTATATTATTAATGTCCTGTTTAATTTTTAATAAAATATCAGCTTGAGTGAGCATAGGGCTGAGGGCAACATGAGGCCTGGGGTGGAAAAAATAATATAATTTAATAGCTGACTGGAAAGTTGGCCCTACACCCTATTATAACTAATGTCAATATGATGATTTTTTCATTTGTTATGGCCATACCTGGCAATAATGTTGTCAGGACGTTGCTATAATAATGATTGCACTTGGGAATATGTTTAATGAGCTTAGCATATGGATTATTTGAGGTCAGTTCCCTGCGTTAGTTTATTATTGCTATTCACAGTAAGTGGAAATAGCTGTCAGTGCAATCAGCCATTACTACGATACTGTGCACGACAGTTTTACTTCTAGTAGTCCATTCTGACACCATATTAGTTGTGTTCTCTATATTATCTCCTTCTCACACACGTAACTCCATTATGTTCCGTCTTCATCTGAATTAATGTGCTATACAGTTGCAGTGATGCACACTTACAGCAAAATTACAGTTAATGTATAAACATATGCTGCCACAAGGGGAAAAAAACAATCATAAGCATGCAGCTTGCATTTTGTTTTGCTTTGTTTTGTTTTTTTTGCAGTTTGAGAACTAACCTGCTAGTCATTTTGTCTAACAGATATGATTTACCATGTTACTATTTCACACTGTTGCTGCTTGTTCCAGACAGGTCAGACTCTCCCACGTTATAAATGTTGCGTGAGCTCTTTTTGTAAATTGCACTCTGACAAGAAAGGAGTCAATGTTCAAGACAAGTTAAATGTACTTGCAGCATGTTCAATCAAGACCACTACATTCATTTTGTATGCCTGAAGTCCACTGCCAAACATTACAGTGGGCGCTCACAGCCTCACCCCTCCTCTGGATGCCCTGTCTGCTATGCTGTTGTACCGCATATCAAATAAAGCTTCTTCAACATGTTTCTGAAAGCTTGTAAGTGAGAATGACAATCCCCTGCTGCTACTATACCTGTAATTTTTTTCAGGCTTTCACGTAGCATATATTCACTGAAATTGCTGGAGCAAAGATCCAGGTTGCAGACCCCTGATGACAGAAACATGGCGTTGCTCCTCAGCCTACCTGTGTTTTGGGGCCTCTGTAAATGTGCACTGAATCAGAGGGTGCTGAAAGGTGCTCGCAACACCAGCTCTTTACCCCAAACTACAGTTCTACTTAGTCTTCCCTCTATGGAGGAAACCAGGGGACACATGGTTAGTTTCATCAGCAGTAGGTTTACATTAGCTTTCTCCAACTGATAAAATGATCAGCAAAGTGTTGTACAACAGATGGAGACGTAGTGCTGCTGCTTTTTCTCATTCCCCCCAACATTACAACTTGATCTATGCTAAGCTGGCTGCAGGATATTTCCATTACTGTTCTTGGCTTTACAACATTCATGGCATTTCTATACAACAGCATTGTTGAAACACAATCACCTGTGCTTGTGCCAATTTCTGGAAGGGAAACGACTGTACAAATCATTCACTGTCCTGGAGGCACAAACCAGTACAGTAACATTACCTGCCACATCACGACTGTCAGCTTTGAGGGATTATAGCAGTCTGTAATGTTGCCTATGCTCTTACACAAATGAGAATGGATGGAGCTGGTGGGAAACATGCAAATGTTATTATCTACAATCTGAGCTCAGGCATTCTCATTCACTCTTCTTGATTTCCACTCTAATATGTAGGTCTCAATTTGTGGTAATCTACTAGACGTGATGAGGTTCGAAAACCAGAGCAAGTTCAATGTTCATGTTGACTATCAGGAGTACAATTTGCTGCTCTGTTAGAAATGAGGAGCCATCATATGCAATTTTATATTGAACTATAGAAGACAGTGGATTGAAAGAAACACCATTTCTATGACAAATCTGAGCACAGGAGGGCTTCTGTGTCTCGTTAATGTAATTTGTCTTTACTTAGAGTCCTGGAGGGCCATTGGATGACAAATGGAGGCAATAAATCATTTTTGTCTCTTTCTGTAGCACAGACCTCAAACAACGCACTACAGCAAGGCTGTAAAGTGCCTAATCATGTCAGTTAAATGCCTCCTTATGTAAATCTCCAAACTGCATCTTAAAACCTTTATGTTTAAGATGACTTCATCTACCTGCCAACCTTTGATTCCCTCGCTTTTATGCATGTGAGTGCCTTGCACACTCACTGACAGCTGAGAAAGCCTCAACCTGAACCACTTTCACCTCCCCGGAGACAATACTGACAACAACACAGCCACTTGGGTCGGCCGCTCCCTGAATACTGTGTAGGTGTACAAGCAAAGACAAAAGTGCTGTAATGTGTGTGTCTTAATGGCTGCCTGTTAAAGCTCAGGTGTGCTGTGTATCTGCAGCGTTTGTTAAGGGATTTTGCTCTGCCTTCTTTGAAGTTTTTTTTTTTTGTTGTTGTTACAATTTCTATCAGGAAAAAAAATCATATTAGTTTTTCTTTGAAAAGTGAAAAGCTGATAATGAGCCTGCATTAAAACAAATCTATACTTAATTCTTTTACTGAAAAATAGAAGACTCTGAGTGTCTGATGACAACCTAGATATTTAGTTTCTTTTGTTACACAGATGATCTGCAGTGTGATTAAAATTGATAATTTTATATAGTTATTCTTCCAAAATCCTCACATATTATGTTTCCCTTCCAAAAATAACCAAGGATAAGTAAAATGCCGTTTTCTATTTAGTCCTAACTTTTTCTACAGCTCCATATATCTTTGCTCAGTATATCTGCATACAAATCAATAGGTGCACTGAAAGCTTCTTTCAAGTCGCTTCTGTCGTCCCTGCATTTGATCTCAGATTCTTACCTTTGAAATCTCAGACTTTTTCAAAGACTTCCTGCAGTTCTTTTGCTCCCTAATTAGTGTCAACACAGTGACTATTGCCTTCTGTGCTTCCATATAAGCACAAAATAGCCTCATATGCAGCATAACCAGAATACAGTGCAGACACAGATGCACCATCATGGCTGCCCTTAACCTAACCTTAACTTAAAAATTTCAGCTGAATACTTATATTACAGTGCATCTTAGTCACATCTCATGTAGCATGTACATAGCTTAATAACTAGTTTATACAGGCTGTAATATCTTTTTCTGAACCCGTGAGTGCAAGTGAGCCACCCCTCATTTCTTTGTATATCGCTTCCAAGTTGTTAGACTTTGTTGTATTTTTTTTTTTTTAAGAGATCTCAAGCAAAGGTTTTCCCGTCTTTGTCTGCTTTTTCACTCATTTTCAGTATGAAAATGCAAAAATAAATGATTAGGGATTATTCATGACTCATTAAGCCATTAGGATATTTATAAGTTTTCACTTTTTAGCATGATGAATACAAACCAAAGATTTACCATCTATTGCTGCTGTTTTTGTGTTTGGTATTGCTGTTGTATTGAGACAGAGTTTACCTGAATGCTAGTTAAAGCCCGAGCCACACAGGCTATGAGAATTTAGGAAAAACAGGGGCATTGCTGACAGGTCTCTAGGCCTGAATAAACATATTCATTTTGCCCAGTGGATTAATTTCCATTTTTTTGTAGTAATACTTTTTCTCTGGTACAACAGCGAGAATTGTGTTTATGGTTTTATATGAAACTTCTTGATGGTCATTTCAAAGAGTTGTCTTAATTGTAGTAGAATTTATCATTTAATAATCACTTAGTTTTCATCTAGCTCTGCTATCACCATTTCCATTTTTTTCACATGATAATTACTTAGTATTAACATTGCTACTGCTTAAATTATGACCCAGGGTGAGGTGTTGCCCTTACCTGTGGATATCAGTGGTGTGAACATATAATCACACAATTAATCCAATTCAAGTTTATTAGAATTGTAGCTCACACCATACCATGCCATACTGTGCTACAACTGACCAACAAAGATAACCAAGCTTTTTCTACGTAAAAGAAATATAGGATGTAATATACATCAGATTTCTTTTACGTTTTTATCCCTTTGCAAATAATGTTTTCTGCCTGTATTATGTGTAAAAATGACATATTACATCATAATTCAAATTAAAGTAAAATCAGATGTGTTCATTCAGGCAGCCATTGTACAATTCTGCGTATTAGGCCAACTGGTGTCTCTGAACCCTGACATAAACCTTATGATATACTTGCAGTGTACTCGTTGCTAGCAAATAGGGGGCTCATGATTCAGGAACACAGAGAACATTAGTCTGTGCCTGGGTGACTTCCAACAAGCTACAATTCCTAGTTACTCCCAGAGTGTTTCCTTTGACGAGAGCCTAATCACCTTTATAGATCACCAGAACGTATCTGGAGTGGCTGAAGGAGAGCTCTACCTTTGTGCCAGGCCCAGTTGGCGTGAGTTCCACTCCTGCAGCTGTTCATGCATAAATCAAATAAGAAAACTCGATGAAGCCTTATTGTGGATAGTGCGTGAGCTTATTGGACCGATCTGCGGCAGCAAACGTCTGTTTGTCTTCACTTGAAAATCAACCATCACCATAAAATTCCGCCGTAGTTTCTAATACCAGATTCTACAATGCAAATGCACCCACCAGAGCACAATGACGCATGTCTTGAGCTTGTTTTGTGTTACACTGTGTTCTCCTGAAATCTAAGAAGGTGTTTGATCTTCTGTTCTGCATCTTGCCAGGACCATTATATAGCAACGGCATATCAAATGGTTCAACAACGGCATGCTATTCCTGTGGCCTCGCCTTCTATTTGAATATCATCTGTCAGACAGTACAAGAGGAGTCCTGCTCCAAATGAAAATGCCTATAGCATATGAAATTACACAGCAATTTATGCCATCTGTAATCGTTATTCATCATCTCTGTATCCCGTGACAGCCAATAATTAGCAGTACTTTTTTGTCTCCCTACTCCTCTAGTGTACCTGTATTCTGTGGGTGTTCAGTCACAATACAAACTTTGATATTAGGCACAGCGCTGAGAAAGTCTACTAAACAAGTCTACTTGCTAAAAAGTGATTAAAGACATAATCTGACACACTTTGAGGTGCTTTATAATAAGCTATGTGATGAATGTAAGTATAGTATATTCAGTGTTGTCAGAGGCGTACTGTTAAATAAATGATGCACTTAAATGGATGATTTGAGAGCAGATAATACTATAGCCATACTATAGCTAATTTCTTTTATCACAAAGGAGCTAGGTCGTGTATTTCTTCTCCTATATTGTGTGTAAGAGCAAAACATGATCCTCTGCCCTCTGTATGTGGTGCCATTTGCTGTAAGGCCAAAGAAGCATCAGGCATACAGCTGGGAAACCAGGAAACTAGCAAAGCCCCATCATAAAGTCATAATATAATATATATAATCATATATATACTTACCAACTAATCACTGTCAAACCTCTGTTGTGTGTGACTCGTTACAACGTAAAGCATTGCAGTAACATTACATTTGATGTGGATAAACTCTTACGGCTTGAGCCACAAACAGCACGAGAGAGCCTGATTCTATCCATTCATGTTTTTTTCCATAGTGCCATTTTGAGGCTTAGGGAGTGTTAGATAACCGAGATCATTTTTTCCCCGTTATCTTTACTAACAGTGTTCATGTTCAAAATACATAAACATACTTTACACATTTGGATACCTACATTATTCATGTGCTCTTACTTACATTGGCAAAAACATGCAAAGCAATTGCATCACAGATAAATAAAATGTCTAAAACTCAGAGCAGAGGTTCAATCTAAAAAGTTGGACTGCTGTAACATTTCTGATTTCTCTGAAGATGACAAGCTTAAGCTCCAGCATACTTCAAATCACTACATCTGCCCAATCTCTGCTCGACAGCTGACATCATGCAGCTGTTGCCAAAAGGGAGCCTTTCCCCCTGAGAATGAGCTTTGCCTGCACCGTACCACTGTCACAGTTTATGCACGGGAACGTCGTAACCTGTTCTCACACAGATTTATGCACACGTGAGCACACACAAGAACATGCTTGTCCTATCAAAGCATCTGTGAACATGGAAGCCTAGAAACTGTCAAATACCATCTGTAACAATACCTTTTGATCTATTACTTTAATTAAATAGTAAAACAATCATTAACAGGTTTATAGGACCGTGCTAAGGGGATTTTTTTTTCTTTTTTGAGGGCTTGAAATGTAACCTTACATGTTAGCAGCAGCTCTTACAAAAGGCTGTCCTGCAATAAGTGCCATATAATCAATATGAGAGTTTGCTCTGTTTAAATGCTTCATGATGTACTTATTGACAGATACACTTCTAAACAAGCGGATCACATCCATCATATACTAGTTTATTTTGCTACTGAGGCAACAAAGTGCAAAGTCAGTCATCTGATACAGCACATTGTTTAGCATGTGCATAGAGAGTACATATATCCTGACCACAATTAAAAGAGGCTTTTTGATGTCTCGTAGATAGATAGATTTAAAATAATGGATTTGAAATGTATGTAAAATCTACTTTAATAAGATTAATATACTGAACTTGTGGCGGGACATGCACCTTTATGTCAGCACAGCAATCTCAGCAGAACTTATGGAAGTTTGATGGAGCACCTGGAGTCAACAGCTCTTCTCAGGTCACTACGTCAAATGTGGACCTCATCTGCACCACATCTGGACCTCATCAGGCCTTTGGCCAGTAGAAGGGAGGTGTGAAACAGCCTCACACAGAGCAAAAGGGTGTTGTGGAGAGGAAATGAAGAAAAAGAAGGTTTGGGACCTTGGTGAGCTGGTCGTGCTGCATATTTAACATAAGTTTTTTTCCGGAACAGTGAAGACTTATCATAAAGTAAAAATAGTATTGCAAAATCATAATAATGTTTAAAACATTAAAAGCACATTGTAGAGCAATAATAGCCAGCCCACTCTATGCAAGATACTGGCAGGACTTAAATTCGGTACTGGTCTTCTTTCTGTTTAATAAACTGTGACTCCAAAAGGCTGATTCAGTCCAGCCCCTGTGTTCTGGCTTCACTACATATACATGTTGACAAATTCCACAGCTCCTTTGAGTTTCTTTCAGGTCATATAATACTACCCATATATCAGACTGAAAGTGTGGTCTTCAGGGAAGGTAAACCAGTGCAAGAAGTATAGAGGGCATCATGGTTACTAAGTGTACGCTCATTTATACTTATTTATGTTTTTACTCATGTGATATCGTTAATGCTATGCTGCACATTGTCTGAATATACATACCTAATCCTAAACATGAAGTGTGAAACTATGATTAGAGACTGCTGGTCTGTCACCATACAAAGATATCCTACATACTGCATGTTGTGTATTAGGCTTCTGCTGCTGATGGTGTGGGTCCCGATTTAGTTGACCCTCATCAAATAAAAGTTTGACTCTCGATTTGTCACTTTCATACAGATGGAAGGGACAGTTGTTTGAAAGAAAGATTTTCAACTTCCTGCACAATTTACCAAACTTTTTGCAGTGGGACTTTCGACTGCCACTCTGTCCAACCTGTTCCCGGTTAGCGTGTTGACAGTATATTTGACACATGTCTCGCTCCTACTTCCTCACAGCCATAACAGACCTGAGGGCAGAGCAGGCGGCAGCAGCACATTTTGAAGGTTAACTCTGCTAATGAAGCCAGGCTGGGCAGCAAGACCCCAAGGGTTTTTGTGGCAAAGTCATCTATGTGCCACTCTGCAGGAGAGCTGGGCTAACAGAGTCCTCATGCTTGTTACCAAAATCTCTGCAGGCAGCGCTCTGAACAAGCCCAGAGCAAAACCGTTGTTAATGAGAAATGACCCCTTTAGTTATTACTTCCCTGAGACGAAGCTGATAAAATGCATTCAAGATAGTTTCCACTAACTGATCTTTATCCAAGACACAGATAAAAAGTAATCAAAATCATTTAAAGTGTGTTTTTCTTTTTGTTTTATGATCATATTTCGCAGACTTTTACAGTGTTAATAGTTTAATGAATGTCTTAGATATTTATACTCCAAAAGTGCATGTTGTTCTAAACAACATGGATGAAATAGAATCTTTAAGAAATCATACACCTTCCCCCAAAATCAACTTGAAGTATACTGAACTCATGAAAAATATTGGAACTTCTTTGAAATTTACTTTAAACTCATTATCAAGGATGCATTTAATGTCACAAGAACCTCATAAGATGAGAAACACATACCAGTGGTATTTGACACAGAACTGAGTGTTTTAGGTCTGTTAGCATGCACTACAAAAAAAAGTGACAGAATGTGAGCAATTTGTGAACTGGAGTCAAAGGGTCACAGGAGGAGGTGGTTTTACTCCTAAAACTGGCCTCATTGAGGTAGAGCTAATGTAGTGCGACTGGAAACTCAATGTGATGAGGTGTTACAGGACAAGAGTTAATAGTGATTCAGTGACACAATAAAGCGCTAATTAATAGCAGAATCTTGTTTTATAAAGTCTATGTAAAATTTGCAATAATAGTACCTATCTGCCATGATTCTACCTAACACTGTTATGCATTTAAACATACTTTATTGACATTTTTATACATTTTTAGTGTTACACAAATGTCAGTAATGAGCCTCTGTTATTTACCGATCCTTTGTAGAATGATGATGATGATGAGGTGTTCACAGTCTGTGATGTGCCTGAACTTTCAGCTTATATAATGTTCCCCTTTGAACCTTTCCTGTTATGATTTCCCGTGAAAGAAACAGCCATGTTGCTCTAAGTGTGACCTATCTGTGCTCACATTTGGAAGCACACTGGCAGATGAGGACCTTGTGGCATACAAATACAGCTGTCTACTAAAACACAGAAATGGTTTATACATTCTGCCTATAGTGTGTGGTTCTGTGTATATTTTCTTATATATGCAATGCCTGTTCATGGTATGAGCATCCATGTTTACCTTAAATGTGAAGAAAGTACACTGATGAGAGAAAATGGGGTACTTTTGGTGGTCTTGTGAGTATTATTAACAATTTACATGTGGTAATGTAAGCCAGGTCTAAACACAAGATTGCATCTCCTGCCAGTTTATTCAAGAACAATTTTTTTTTGTGATTTACAAGCCCATTCTCAGATCAATTTCAAACAATTGGATTAGAGTCTGTTTGCGGCCTAACCCAACATAATTTATGCCCCAAAAGCAAACTTCTGTCACATTGCTTTTAGACCCATGACAAGAGATGAAAAAGACTTTCTGAGGATTTAACCTTAGTTCATGTCTAATATAGAAGGTGGGGGGCTGGGCTGTGGCTTGAAATGGAAACTAATCCAGTGTGAAATGGGCCTTGAGGCCAATCCATTGGACCTGTCTAAAAGAAAAAAACATATCACTGATGTCATCAGGATCTCAGGGATAGAAGCCTGACGTGGTGTTCACCCACGGCACTTAAATTTATTGTCCCCTCATTATTTTGTTCCATGATGAGGTATCATTAAGTCTCAATAAGCAAATCAGTATAGCAGGCGCAGCACTCATAAATAATGCAACTGTTTGAATGGAGACTCCACAGGCTCCGAATCCAAAGTGAGCCCCCAAAGAGACCTCACAGAATGAGCTTAGGGAGGTTAAAAGGCCTGTCAACAACATAAACAAGATTCTAAATGGAGAAAAAGGGTCTCTCTGCGGTTTTAATCCCATCTTCTCCCTTTTGCTCACCTTCTTTGCAGCTTTCACAGAAATATGTGGTCTTTTTCCATTTCCCTGCTCACTGAAACAAAAAGAACAGTCTCACGTTGCCAAGTTCTCTTTCTCCTCCTAATCCTCATCTGAAGAGACTCTCCAAAGAGCTTAAGGCAGCTGAAAGGTCACAGGCTGCTTTGTTAAAGTTAACACTAACCCAGGAACCAGAGATGCATGCAACCTATTGTGTTGTGGTTTGAGTTAAAGTTGCATATTTATGCTTCACATATGACAAGTTTATTTGCAGGTGTTCCAAAATCTTTGATTTGCGCTGCTTCCACAAGTTCCCAAATGAGGTTCAATAACCTCCTAAAACATAAATAATGTGAGCTTTGCACACTGTCTTCTGTCAATATTGAAATGCCCGTTTGTCATGTCAAAATAATCAGACCAGCATGCAATCTTGATGTTCAACTCCAGGATAAAGCCATTTACTGCCTTTCATTCTTCATTCTTTATACTTGCTGTTCAGTAACCAGGTCATTTCTCACGATCTAACTACACTCAGTCAACCACTTGCATTAGCTTAATCTTTGCTAAAGAATATGATATTGATTACTAGATTTCTATACTATGATAAATTTATGACAGGTTATGGACTTCCCTCGGAGGCTGCCAGCTCATCAGGTCTTTGAATAGAAAACTCACATGCTATTCAATCAAAATGAATAATTGATGCTAGAAGCACTTATTACTCCATTCAAAGCTCGCAGACTTGTCAACCTTGAGTTTGTTGTTGGTATAATGGCTTTTTAAAAAAAAATTGCTTTAGTTAATTGAGTTGCTGGTTTGTGCTGCTTGTGTATTATAGTATATGCATTCCGTGATTCACTGTTTTCTTAATATAAGCTGGTCAGGTATTTTTTGAATCAAGCTGCACAGTTACTAAACTGTGCTAGTGCTAAGTTTTCAGTGAGTCCAAACCAAACCCAAGATGTGAATGGTATATAAAATGATCAGCTGATATGGGGAAACTTTTAATATATATTCAGGCTGTGAAAGGAATATCTCAAATATCCCCTCAATTCCATGTTGCTTTGGTCCTTGGATTATTTTGACAATAAGAAGTCAGAGTAGTTGCTGGTGAGTGTGGGTTGTCTTTTTTCTCTCTTATGCAAATAATTTCTAGGTGCAGCCAAAGGTTGGCCATATGGTCATGTCTTTATGTGTTTGTGGACAATGTACCTGTGTTGACTTCATTGTAACCTCCAGCTCATGCTATGTTGGAGTGCAGTGGAGAGTAAAGTAGCTGGGATGATAATTAGCACCTCAAAAACAGAGGTAGATTAGAGCCACTGGTTCTCTCCTGTTAGGGTATCTCAGCAGTCTTTTCACTAGCTGGGCCCACATCCTCGTATTGGTTTGGCAGCGATTTAGTATATAAAGGTGAGTGGCTTGGACATGAATTAAGCTGCGATTTGGAGAAGGCCTCGAAGGGGACTGGCAACGGCTCCCAGGCCTGACAGATCCCCATGTACTAAAAAGAAGTGAAGAAGTTAAAGAATTGAAAAGGGGAGGGAGGGTGGAGCACGTAAACGAGAATGAACAGCTTGTAGAACTGTATATATGATGAGGACCGGAAGGAGTGTGTTGGAGGCGTGGTCCCGCTCCTGAAATTCAGATATAATCTCCAATTAATTTGTTTCTGGCAGAGGTGGAGGTGATGGATATGGAAAAGACAGTTTGGGCATCTCTACTGAGACTGCTACCCTGTAAGCTGGCTGGATGTCTGGATTGGTGGATGGCTGATCCCAAACAACTGTTGGACTTTAAAATATTTCCTTCAAAGCCACTCTAAACCCTATGTTTATGGGGAGTATAGGAAAATAAATAATTATCATCTTTGTGACTTTGTGTAAGCTTGTCAAATCTGATATCATTCAGACAACATTCTGATTATTTTAGCCTCGTGTTAAAGCTGGCATCTAAACAGCTTTAACACATGAGGGTACAATAAACTATAGAGAGCTCCCTGGTCCCAAAGTGTCCCTTTATTTGTGGCAGACTGTCCCTTGAGACCCTCATTAACAGTGCAGTGATGACTGAGACTGAGTGAGTTCTCCATGGTGGAGATCCGCTGGGGGTCTCATAGAGGGTGATCATGCCAGTAAGTTGGTGTGGGCAAGAGCTACTGACTTGAAAGAGCAGGGGACACTGTGGGTACATAGAATCTCTCCAGCGGCTCTTTTAGTCCCTATCAGGTATCATCACCACATGCCAGAGTTTATATAGCACCAAGCAACAAGTTGTGAGGAAATTTGATCCTGTTAGAAGCGACGGGTTGGCTTTCCTCAAGCAGGCAGCCCTGTGGCTAGCCACCAAGCCATGGTTTCCCCGGTACTTAGGGTGTGTGTTACCTCTTCGATAGTGCTAAACCATCCCTCCCCTCACCTCCTGCCCCCAGTGTGAAGTCTGTCCAGCAGCTCTCAGGTTTCACAGACACCGCTGGTAAAACCCTCTGACGACAGCCCTGTCGGCAGTGTATGAAGTAGAAAGAGGATCATCTGATGTGGGCCGCTCCCTGGATCTGGTGTGTATGGAATGCCTTGCAGAAAGAGAGGAGGACATTTCCACTTCTAAGAGGAGGACACGGCTACTTCTGATACTCCACTCATCTCTGCATGTAACACAATATTTACTCATACACCATGGCAGTCTAGTAGCCTTTTTTTACTCAGACTAAACTTGTATCTCCTCCCTCTACCATATATCTGACTCCCTCCTATCAATGTATTCAGGTTAGAGCAAGTTTAGCTCATCCCTCTAGATAAAAGGGGGTGATAAAAATTATCAGAATATGTGGTTGGAAAATGGAAGGCAACTATTATATAAAACAGCTTATACTTCCTGTAATGTCAATTACTCATCTTTTCCTTAAATGATATGCTCTTACTCATTGTCAACTCGTACAAAGGAAGAGAAAAGAGGCGCCATCTGACGCTTGCCCGAGAGGTCTACTGATGAGTCACATCTCCATGGGCAAGTTACAGTAAGCAGACAGAAGCAGTAAAGAAGTTTACAGTGGTCTCACAAAAATGAGATAAATGCGAAATGAGACAGAGGCTGTTCATGTGAAGTCAGCAAGAAAATAAAGAGCTAGGGTTTAATTCTCAAATGTGATTATGGGAATCACCCTAATGGGAACAAATCTGTTTTATGTGTTGGTGGATTGAGTGCGACAACTTCCTGAAGCTCTTTTGATATCTGAAAAGGGGAACACTTAGATTTTGGCAAGACATTTTGCCGGATCCACACAGTGAGCCTTGATTCATTAAGAAATGATTATTCCCATGCTTCCAGTACATGAGCTCATTCTTGATTGCTGTGGACTGTTTTGTCTTTGCACCTCAGCAAGGCATGTCCTGACAGTACGAGATAGAAAAGCTCTGTCTTAAGACTGAGGATAAGTCTTCCTCAACCACAGAAACTTTAAGTCCCCTCCTGTCTCGTGGGAATGCTTTATTTTACGCCCCCCAGGCATTTGCAATCTATTTTAGCAAGAAGATCTCAATATAATTACAAACGCATTCACAGATGCTTTACCGAAGAGCCTTGTCTGCTTTTGTAAACTATTTTTATATGTGTGACAGAATTTCTGACAGGAAGTTTGGTAGTTAAGATGTAAATATTGTTTTAAAAGGGTTTACACATAGAGGTGAGAGCTACGAGTTTATGCATTGTGAATTTAGCGATGTGTGGCATCGAGTACAGCAGCTACTGCAGTCTCACAGTCACAGCTGTGTCTATGTGTTTACTTTTTTGACTCATTTGAGTTGTCTTTAGAGCTCATTTGAGTAACCAGTTCCATTCAGAGTCACTGTACACTACAATTAAAAGTGATTTACAAACATGTTGTATTTATCTGTCCCCTGGGCCTACAGAAACCATGACTGTATGCAAAGGAAAACTTCAGTTCTTCTAAAACTTCTCCACAAAGTCTTCATCCTTTTAAAATTAAACACTAGTGGACTTTCATTGGCTTTAGCTGGTAGAAGCTTTAATGCATTGCCCTGCATTAAAATTCGTTTAACTCTGTACCATTCTACTTCACGTGCCTAACACAGTTATTTCACCTGTCATTGCTGAATTACATGGTCTTTGTTCACTACATTACTGCTGGTGTTTTCCTGTGTGCAGGCCTCTTAAGGAATTGGTTGTTCAGGTTTTCCAGTAAGTTTCCTATTTTAATATTATGTTTATCAAATAGGCTTAAAGAATGACAGAGATATCCTCATCTAATTGTTGTCAAGAAAGAAAAAAGAGCACATTATTCAATATGTCAATGTGTTCCTTTAAATAGCTGGCTAAGCGCTATGTGCTGATAAGGAATCATGAGAAAATTTAAATGCAGTTACGCCTACGAACTGCACAATAACCTGAGCATCAAGGCGGATGAACAAGCCAAAATTCCACGCAAACAGTTCGGAGTGGCAACCACTGCTAAGGTGGGTCATGCGTAACTGAGAATCTATGATAACCTGCAACAGCATTGCGTGTCACCTCCTTCCTTGACATTACGTCTGCGGCTGGATTCCACCCAACTCACTCATAGATAAGACGTCTGATGAAAACAAAACAAAAACGGAGATCA
>VURO01018557.1:142865-154011 GCA_015108175.1 Pelvicachromis taeniatus | reverse complement strand
CACGAGCGCACTTAATTTAATTTCATGGCATTACTGTGATTTTGTTCATCCCCTTTTCAGGCTCTTTCGGATGACTTCTCATCCTGTTTCCTTCCCAGGCTGCAGAAAACAACATGCATGGGTATTAGCAATGGTACAGAATATACATCAGACACACTTCTAGGTGAAGAAGAGCTGTGTGTAAAACTCAGCATTGCTTCAAGCAACCATACATTTTGATTCACCCACCAAATGCCTTATCATGAATAATTTATCTCCCAGCGTTTTCAGCTGCCAACACATGCCAAGCATCTGCTTCTCACACTTACTTTAATTGCTTCATTCTTGAACTATCGCAATCCCTGTCATTGAGGCTCAGTGTGAGGACTCCTCTGTGGTTACGTGACGCAGTTGAAAGTCCCTATTTTCCATTTTTTGGTCTAGTTATTTATCAAATCAGGAATGATGCATTATTCAACATCTATACAAGTACTTATGCAATCAGCCTTTGAGCATACATGTACAGTTCACATGTATGACCTGAGACTTTAACAAAAATACTGTACCTCAGTAAGAGCACAACATACTGCCAAAAATGGAGCCACATGGGAATGAGCCATAATGTAATCTGTTTTTGTTTGTAATTTAACCTGTTAAATTACTGGCAATTCACTTTTGACCCTGTGGGATTCATGAGACTGAGACCTCTGGAGAAAAAAAGAAAAAAAATAACCACTAGAATAATCGCTGGCTCCTGTTTGACTAGAAAAGTATCGGTGTCACATAAAAAACGAAGAAGGCCTGCTTTCAACTTATTTTCATTCCAGCGTCTACTGTCACCAGTAGGTCAACACAGCAGTGACAGGAATTTTAATGGCAGTACAGTGAAAATAAAAGTTATGTTAAAAATGTATTCTAGCCATTGTTGTGCCTAGTTAAGACTGTTTGCTATAATTAACAGAGAAAAATATAAATGAATAAAGTTGGATATTTGACCATAACCATTTTTTTTAAATTAGTAAAGTACAGAAAATGGTTAGATTTGTAGTATTATTGAATTGTGTAGAGAATGTAATTTTAATAATGTGAAGACAGACATATGCAGTTAGTATATTAATACTGCTTGGAAAGTGTGAATTTTCAAGATTACAAGAAACATTTTGAGGTTTACATTCTTGTTTTGCAGTTTCTTCTCTGAAGAAAAATACACTAAGCTATGTATATTATATATTTTTTTTAAAAAGAAACTCATAAAGTTGGCTGTCTAATATTAAAACAAGTAAATATATAATAAATATAGCTGTATAGGGACATGGTCATGACATGATTTTATATTTCTCATTTATACATTTTTATATGCCAATCAGGGAATATGACAGCTTAAATAAAGGAAAGTTGGGATGCGGTAAAAGTTTTTTAACTTCTAGAGAAAACAGTGAGGAAGAGTGTGCAACCATGCCATAAAAGCACGGTATATGCCAGAATACATATGTGGTTTCACAGAAAGACTGCAGGTGCAGAGCAAATTAAATAGTTTTAGGGGTTTGATGTGTTTTTATATATTTTTATATGGGAGCTTTTAAATTTTTATAGTAAATTCCAGCCATCGTTGCAGCTGTGACACAAGTAAAGATGGTAAATGACTGCCACCAAGTGGAGAAAGATTATCCTAACCACTCTGCATGACTTAAGCTTATTATAAAGACAGGTAAATAATCCCTGATGTGGGTACTTGGTCACTGTAGAGACCACAGACTAACTTGGCAATAAAATATCACGACATATCCTATAGCATTAGTTTTTCCTCCAGAAATCCCCCCCATGCATATCTTGTAACCGACTGAAGCAGACTCAGTGAAGCGTGAAAGGAATTGATTTTCCTGTATGCATATTTGCATTTCAACAGAACACACTTGTGCATGAAGCCAAAGAGGGCGTTCAGCACAGAAGGTTCCTATGACTCACCATTGCAATACATCACCCACAGAGCCTCCATCCATTCAGCACAGTGCTTGCTTTGCGCAGAACAGTGTGGCAGTTTTTACTTAAGGTTGTGAGACAAAACTGCGGAATATAAAATAATATGAGAGGTTAAACCTGGTCACATATGTCTGTAATTGTATCATGCAAAGATTAAGGGAGCTGTATTCGCAGTTAATGATGAAAAAGGAAAGGCAGCCCTTTTCAGTGTAATGATGCCTGCCATACTTTGCAAACCTCAGGAAGAAAATTCTGGGATAATCTTGTGACGTTTTCTCCCCATCAGTATGACCTTTACAATTAACCTGATCTCAGACTAACCTTAACACAGTGGCTCAAAGAGAGGCGCCAGCCCCCTCTGATGGGCCATAGAGTCACTGCAGATTGGGCGTGGACGACCAGGATAAAAACATGAAGTCCAATTAAGTCGACTGAATATGATTTTTGAAGGAAAAAGCAGCAATTGCTATGGGGTTGACTTTTAATGCTATTCAACTTGGTCTCTTTCTTATTATTATCTGTTATTGAGTTATAAAAAAAAAAAAAAAAAACTGGGGGGCTTGGGCCATTAACTTTTTTTCAGCTACAAAAGGGAAGAACGAAAAATACATTTTAATCCGTTTCTTATGAAGCCTAAACTGGCCCATAGTGTTGGTCGGTATCTCTTAACTTTTAAGTGATGATTAAGTGTGAGATCATATGATTAAATAACATACATACAATTCCTCCAGCCTATAATGCAGTAAACATATATATTAACTGCACTCAATTCTGTTATAATTTTCCAAATTTACTAATGGGTTTTGTAATTGTTAGATTACAGTGAAATTGGGCTATAGAATTAATTATTTTTCAGCCAGCAGCCCCCCCCATTACGGAGCCTTAAAGCGGGATAAGATGACCCGAAAATCAGTAAAGCAAGTGATAAGACACGCTGCGTGTCACGAGCAGAGCGGTCCTCACATTACGCACGACGTTAGGAGTTCCCTTGCTTACACCGTGAAAACGCCTCTCCTCTGTCCTCCTAGCCCTTCCGACTGCTAGCCATCCCTGCCGGCTTGTGCCTATCTTCCGTCCCCGCCTGCAGGGCTGCATCTCCCGAGGCAGAGAAAAGGCTCTCCGGGGCGGTGGCGGCGTCCGTCTTCCAGTTCCCTTCATCTCAATGATCAGAATCTGGGCTGAAGCCTGACACCCGGCTCTGACAGGACAGGTATGCATGTTTATTTGTTTGTCTCATACGACGCGGATGACAGCGGAACAGGTGCATGCTGCATTTACCGGGTATTACCAAGTGACATTGTAGGCAATGAGGGAGAAGCGTCACACACACCGGTGATTATTGCTTTGCGCGAATACGCGTCCTGCATGCTCCGTAAAGACACCGCTTTTGTTCCTCAAGTGTCATGGGCGGATGGAGAGGGTGTTGCCACATTAGCTTTAATACGACCAATATGGTCGGCAGGCTGGTTTAATAAGCTGCATGGAATGAGGGCACCCTTTATTCCATGCATATCAAGGCCCGGCAAGAAGCAAGTGCACCTTTATCGGCTTACTGAATCATATAACGTCTGGTCAGCTCCCTTGCTAAAAACATACAACCCACGTACAATTGTTCAGCCCTATCCTTGGATTTGTGTCTGTGTGTGTGAGGATTATTATTTCTCTATGTGGAGCTATAGAGCTAACAGCTGATGCTCAAGATAATGAGCTAATTGAAGTGTATTGTCGCGGGTGTGGCAGAGGGGGCAGGCGTGGGCGCCGAGGCAAGGGAAAGGTCTCCTAAAAATGTCAATTGCACTGTTTAAAAGTGGGCTATTTAAAGAAAATGCTCAAAAGCTAGAAGGAGGGCAGTTTTTACTCACACTTTATTCGATTGAAACGACACATTTATACTGATACATAAAGAAAAAAGGTGCAAAGTGGTACTGATTCAAATGGTGATGTTGTTTTCACTGATAGTGTCGGCGTTTTCAGAAAGAACGGGCTAGTTAAAAAGGCAACAGGTGTAGGGGGAAATTGTCCATCTATATGCCATTTATTAGAAAATTTGGGTTTTAAAATTTGCTCACTTTCACAAGGTGCATCTGTAAACTGCACATCAGGGCAAAAGATTAATTAAAACAACGAGTTATTACATCACCCCTCCCCCTTCCCATCTCCTTTCCATAGAGAACTTAATAGCACAGCTGCTACAGTAAAAGTTTGCCAAGCAGAGGAACAACAAAGAGAATTCACCAGCAAACTTTAAAACAGTAAAAGAAGAAAGGACGGCAAAAAACACACACACACACACAAACATAAAATAACCACAGCGCAAGCTTTATTTTGACACTTCCAAAAAGTTATCATCATAAGTAATGCCTCCTTCTGTTCACCCACATACTCAAACAGACTGCCAGTCCTTGTGTCTCTGGCTTGTTTGCAGCCACACCGTAGGCTACAGTATCTCCCAGACTCAGAATTTCAGAAACTGAGAAAGCAGAGTCATGAAGGGGGGAAAATTTGATCTAAAATCCATCCATCTGTCCATCACACCTCTGTCCCTCCATTCATCCTCCAGCCCCATTTTCCTTTCACCTGATCCACTTTTGGTCTCCCTGCTGCATATAACAATTGTCTAACTATATGCAGACATAGTGGTGCTCCTCTGTTGCATCCCTCATTCAGAGCAATGCCTCTTTGCGCAGATGTATGTTTAGAAAAACACTTACAGGAAAAAATACTGAATAACTGTTTTCTAGGTTTTTGTCATGGTGCTGAAAGAAGTTTGACTGCAGGTAGTACAGTAAGAGAATTACATGGTACATTTTCCACAGAGCAAATTCCTCTAATGTGTGACAGGTAGCAGATATTCAAGCAAACTCCTGAAGTAGGAGTGTGGGACTTGCAAGGTTATATGCAAGTCTCACACTTTCTGGTTAATGTGCAGCCTCTTTGCAGTCTGTCACCAATCAATACACACGCACAAACACACACACACGCACGCACACACAGACACCCGTTTAGGTCGTCATGTTGTAGACTGATGGGAAACACCTCTGTATGTGTCTTTTTATGCACCTAAATTCAGCAAGAATGCTTGTTTAGACTAGCACACATTGATGCAATTCTCCCTTGAGTCCTATTTTAAGTCATCCTATGATCGATTTGTAATAGCTCATTGAAGCATAGCCAGTGGTCTTTTCACAGCCAACGTGGAATTCTTCACAGGATAAACTCATATTCCTTCGAAGTAACAGGAGCTTTCAAAGAAACACATTACGGATAACAAGCAGCATGTAATAAGCTGTCACTGTTGCATTATCATCACAAATGATGTGCGGCAGGAGACAATGCCCGACAGGGCGAGACATCACATCATTTTTTTTGGAGGTCTCTCCTTTAACAACTGGTTGTGCAGTTTGACACAGGTACCAAAAAATCAAATGTCATCGCAATCATTTTAGAACTTGCAAAAATGCATTTTCCTAATGTAAAGCATTGTAACTGCTGATACCTAGCAGATACTGTAAAGGTAATTTGGTTCAGTTCAGTTTCATCTATATAGCAGCAAGTCACAGCAAGTCACCCCAAAGTGCTTTATATCGAAAGGTAAAGATCTACAATAATACAGAAAGAACCCAAATAATCAGAAGACCCCCCCAATGAACAAGCACCTGGTGACAGTGGGAAGGAAAAACTCCCTTTTAACAGGGAAAAACCTCTAGCAGAACCAGGCTTAGGGAGGGGCAGCCATCTGCTATGACCTGTTAGGAGTGAGGGGCAGGAGACGAGACAAACCCTGGCAGAGAGCCAGAGTTTAGTAATAATGATTAAGTACAGAGTGGTGTATGAACACAAAGAGCGGCTTGCTCGATTTTGCTTAGGCTGAAAAAGTGCTGTACAGTTTTGTTGTAATAATGAAAGTGAATTTTCAAACCACTCATAAAGACAGACATTTATTTTGGGGTGTGATTAGATGAGAAGCTTGAAGATCTATAACATATGATAAGATTTCCTGCACTGAGAATACCATGTTGCCATTTACAGTGTAGTAAAAGCCATAAAATAATCATTTTCACGTTAACAGCTACGTTGTATATCACATTTGATATGGTTAGATCAGATTTCTAAGCAAAAATATTCTCTTCCCAAAGGGTGCAACGTGATTAAACACTAGTCTGTTTATCACTGTGTCTTGTATGATCAAACACAAACATAATCCCTCCAAAGCGATACACTGCCACATATCTACATCTTGTTCGGCTGACCTCCCGTGTTCACGGCAAGCATTTGAATGCAGACTAGAAGCCTGACATCCAACTTGAAATTGTTGGTCATCCTCTTCCACCCACCACTTCAGCATGCCTACCTCTGCACGAGCTGTCACATTCTTGAGCTCAGTGCCATGTGATGGTTCACCTCTTCTTCCCTCTCACGCATTGTGTATGTGTCAACTAGCAAAATAATGCCTACAGGCTGTTCTCTCTTTTTTTGTCATTTTCTTTATCTTATTTTGATACGCTTGACAGATGATGTTAGGCTAGGGTTCCCATGGTAACTGAATTTTAAACAGGCACGCCTGATGCCTCTGTGTTAACTATCGTTAGTGGAGACACTCTCCTTTGTGGTCAATTAGGAAAAAAAAGTGTGCTGCAAGCGCAGCGTGGTGCCTGTCATTTTCCTGTGACAGTGAAGACTGAAGTTATGTCTTGTTTTTATCCATGTAATTCTTTTTTTAGTTTAGGTTGCTAAAATACATGTGAATGCATGAAATGGGGGAAATATTTAAAATGGGTGGTGAAGGGCCTACATGATTATGGATTGAATTGCTCATAATTAATTAATTACTTCATCCAGAACTGCAGCTACAATGATGCCCACACTGCTTAATTACACGAGAGGTAAACATAATGAACATACTAACAGGAATACCTACAGCATATGAAGTCATGCACTCAGCAACCTGGGAAAACAATCAGCTAGTCTGCTGACTTATCCCTCAAGGAGCAACAGTCAATATTTCCGGTGAAAGCAGTCGATATCTGGAATAGTGGATAATGGATATTGAGTTACAGACTTCCAATTTTGTCTACCAGTCATTGTTTACTGATAAAGATCTATTAAAAACAAAATAATAAAAAGATGAAGGTCCAGTTTGCATTTTGGCAATTAGCCTTTAAATATACAGACAGAAACCAAGTACCTTTCCTGCAGATCTGCATACAACATATAATCATGTGAAAATGAAAGTTTTCACAGGACTCCATTCGATTCTGTGAAAAACTAAGCACACCCCTACTTCTTTCATAGGAATTAAGAGGGTAAGTGGCAGCCCGGTGTGACACTTTATAAAACTGATTATCAGCAAGCGTGAACATCTCTATAAAAGCTGTTCTTTGGCCCTGACCTCTTGAGGTGTGTGCTAACACAATGCTGCAGTCTTCCCAGGAGCAGACATCCCAGCAAATTCGCTCCAGACAGTCAGACCGTGCAGTTTTACAGGAACTGCATACATGCACTTCAGGTTCTGCAGGCCTCTGTTAGCATGCTAAATGTTAAAGTTAATGACAGCACAATTAGAAAAAGCCTCTTACTCTTCTCTCTAAAAAGAACATGGAAGTTCAGCTTAGGCTTGTAAACTTGCATCTGGACAAACCACAAGATTTCGTAAGAATGTCCTTTGAGCAGACGAGACCAAAGTGGAGGTGTTTAGGCAGAACGCACAGGCGCCGTGTTTGGTGAAAACCAAACACGGCGCCTGTGTATCAGCACAAACGCCTCATACCAGCTGTCAAGCATGGTGTTAGAGGTTTGATGATTTGGACTTGTTTTGCAGCCACATGAATTGGGCAGCTTAAGTTGACCAAGAACTCCTCTGTAAACCAAAATGTTCAAGAGCCAGATGTGGGGCCATCTGTTCGACAGCTAAAGTTTGGCTTATATTACGTCACGGAACAGGACAATGATCCAGTATTTAATGGTCCAGTCAAGGTCCAGGAGAGTTCATAAACAAATGCCCGCAAACCTCAATGAGCTGAAGCAATGTTGTAAAGAAGAGGTGGCCAAAATTCTTCCAAAACAATGTGAGAGACTGATATATTCATACAGAAAAAAAAAAAAAATTAAGTATATTTTTGTGACTATTAAGAAGTGCAAATAAGATAGAAAAGGAGAGATAGCAAGCAAATGGCATCAGGTCAGGTTTGAACCCAGTTCTTTGCATTAGCCTTACAGCAGATGCAGTCACCTGCTCAACATAGTGAGCTAAACTGGCACCCTCTCAATTCACTACTTTAAGTTATAGCTCCTAAAAATGGTTCGAAAAGCTACTAAATCATGGGGTGTACTTAGTTTTTCATAGGACTGCATAAAGAGCTGTAAAAGATTTATTTCCCACATAACTATATATCTGCATGCTTATGTTCAGATATTTGTTCATAATGGCTGATGCATTCAGTCAAATGTAAAGCACAACATTTCTGAAGGGTTTCAGTGGAGGTTGTATTACAAGTCGAGAGATCTAGCATTACTCTCAATTTTGAAGGGAGTAAATGATATGCTGCTCTGCAAATTCTGTAGAAAGCTATATAAAAATGATAGGTAGAGTCTGCAATCTTCCTTCTCTGTCTTGTTGTGAATATGAACCTGTGCAGCATGCTTAATTGTTTGGAATATTTGTGTGAATCAATAGCATGTAAACATGTCTCACAGTTGGTGTTACCCACATAAGCCTCTGTTCAGTTGTTTTCTTTTTAAAATAATGTTTATGTAGTAGGTTAGCAGTAAACATTTATAGATTAGCACGAGATATTTTATTTCTGTCCTAGGAATTCAAATAGCGTTTGACCTTAAAACTATTCCCAAGTTATGTTAAGTACACTGACCTCCTTTACCAAGTATACATAAGAGTAAATATTAGCGTTGAATGGTAGGCGGTGCCTGTTCTACTCATGTAAACTGATTAATATCTAAGCTAGTCATCGCATAAATCAAATGATGCATTTTGACAGCTCATTTTGAGAGATTTCATTGCTTGATTTGTTTTAATCAGCGAGGATTAACTTTACAATGACCCGCCCCAAACCCCCTGCTCTAATAATTTTGCTACGCACATTCGCCACCTTCTTTGACTCCAAGTGATAATGAAGCACACACAGATGAGTTTCCAATCACACACTCTGTCTTTTCGCATCAGCTCGAGAAAGTGGAACTCTGCACTTCACATACTGAAGCATAGCATCTGTGCTAAACCCCATAATTCCCTTTGTTAACTCTTCCCAAAAGAGAGTGCTTATGCTACGTAGATCCAGGTAGCACCACTCCCTCTGGGCTTGCTTTCTCTTTGGGAGGATGAACTTGCCGCTTCATTGGTTTGGATGTCGTATCATTTATCTCGGCTGTGGTGTGACATGATTTGCAGCAGACTTAACAGTCGTGCTATGCAATCTGCCTCCAAGACTGCTGAGTGCCAAAGGTTTGGAGAATGTGTGTATGTGGTTTCTCCTGAACAAGGACATCTTGCCACTCCCTATTTCCCAACCCCCACTGTCCTATACCTGGTTTCCCAGAGCCAGCCTCTGCCCTTAAGGATTGATGGACTGGCTGTGTATGCCATTTGAAGGGAGGCACTGATTATATAGCAGCATGGGAAAAAAAAAAAGGCGAATCTCAGTGAGGAATGATCAGTGATTGGGTAATACAGTGGGTGGCTTCTCTGGATTCCTGTGTAGATATAGTAATTTAGCTTATGCTTCTATAGTGCATATTTTTTTTACAAGACATTGAGTGCGTGGATGCACATTGTTAACATAAAAGGCAGTTATATTGTGGGTACACTGTTCATTATACAGTACACGAGGCAGCATAGGCAGTTTTCTAAGGCATGCAGAATGCAAAACGTATTTTATTTTGAAAATGGCCTAGCAGCTCGAGTCATTTTCTACACGGTAAAGATTACTGAGCTTCTTGTGGCTAAGTAATGATTTCCAGATATAAATGTGTAAAAAGAAAAGATGCATGAACTCATACTTCCTTACAGCCAGACCACTAACATGGACATCATCTAAATTAAATACGAAGTCCATAAACCCAACAGAGAAGTAACGCTGGGCTCTGACTTTTATTTTCCAAGAATCCTCCCGCTATTAGCTGCAGGTGTGTCACCATGGTGAATTACCAGTCCCTTTGCACGGGTGACATCTAATAATAAGCACTGAGTGCTTTTTTTTCTTTCTTGGTGGTGGGCACGTCAAAGGCACTGTGGAGAGGGATTACCTCCAAAAAAGTGCCAGAAAACCATTAAGCTAGCCACACAATCCAGTTTACTCCCTGTGGATTTCTTGCACACTTGAACAAAATAAGAGATCTGAATTCATATTAATAGGCAAGAACAATTATCTCCTAAAACACTGCACAAACAGACAGGTGGTATTTGTTTTAGCAAAATAGTATTTCATCCCTTCTCCAAATTGATGTATTACAGATGAGTTAATAACTCAACAATCAGTGAATTCAATGAATTGAAGGGTTGCCCAACCCTTCCTTTCATTTCTATTAATCTTTCTAGTATCTATGCAGATGCTTTCATATGTATTCTAGAAGGACATCTTTAAATGTTTTTAAATACCACCAGTGAAATTCAAGGTCAATTTCTGTGTATCCTGCAGGCCACATGCTACAACATTAGAAAAGATTAGAAAATCTTTTAAGCATCTGTAGTCATTCTTTTTTCATGCTGCTAAATCACTGGTCTGTATGGAAAGACATTACATTTGCCAATAAGACCGTCAGTGCAAAGAAGTAAAGTCTGAACCCCTCGGGGGATGTTGCAAGAAATGCTTGAGAGGCTGGTGCATTTCTTCCAGAGACAGCGACACCGGATTTGATTAAATTGAACAGGGTGACTAGGCCTCTTTACTTATTCAAGTAGGCAGGTCTGAGCTACATATTTAAAGGCTACATGTAAACCTTGATCTAAAAGTTGAAAAACAGAGCCGTTGGCAGCATTCAATCCACTGTCACATGCTGATGAATGCTCTAAAATCAGGCAAACCTTATGTTTTTGAAAGTATTTGTCATTGCAGTCTATTGTTTTGCTTAAAACCACAAGTATGCATTTAAAACTGTGTTGTTGTTTTTTTTAGAACAGGATTGTGAAACTTTGTTGAGCTCTTTTGTTGCAAAAAAAAAAAAAAAAAAAAAAAAA
>VURO01018557.1:64720-142845 GCA_015108175.1 Pelvicachromis taeniatus | reverse complement strand
TTGCAAAAAAAAAAAAAAATCCCAAATCCCAAAACACGTTTCTAGCAGAGCTTTGATATTGTAAGCAGAAGAAGTGCTGATGACACTGTTTGCTGCTTTTGTCACTGATTTGTTCACACACACTAGATTTATTTTTTTTCCCCAGTATACTCTGGAGGAAGGCAAACACTTGACGCTGTTAGCACATGCACAATTTCCTGACAGCATACTGTGCTTGAGAAGTGAGAGGAATCCACAAGCTGTCATTCCTGTGTTTCCCCTGCTCTGCTGTGACATATTTTTGAGACGCTATATTTGACAAATTTCTTCTGCCCATCTGCAAGTGAAGGATGGGCCTGTGGGCAACTAATGCCTGCCTGAAAACATCAGTTTTTGGGGCGCTTGTAAATTGACAGGCTTTTTGAAAAACTGGCATGAAGACAAATGAACTCAGGCAGGTTGCAGCAAATGGCGCATTGTGGACATCATTTTGCCCTAGATGATCAGCCATCATGTGTTTTACTATCTAGCAATTTATCTGAGCTGCCCTGCTGCCTATGACGAGTGTTTGGAGTGTCACGTTGTCTGCTTTTTGCTTCTTGTTGTTGACGTAAAGTTAATACTCTGCAGTTTGAGACTTTTTTTTCAGTTGAGTGAGTTTGAAGCGCTTGCAGTTGATCCAAGCATTCACTAACACATTTGAGGTGCTCAGTAATGATTCCTGTGTGGACTGGAATGTAGCACAGAGGAAGTACTCTCCAGAGATGCAAAGACATAGCTAGGCTGGTGAGAATTCTGTCTGTATATGTGTCTGTGGGACTGTGAAGATCTTGAGTTTGTCTGTGTGAATTTTGCTTGTCTGTCTTGTGAAAGAAAGGAATTTCAATAACTAACTGATAAGCTAAACCCAGCTAATCTTATTGATACGTGCTGTGTTTTGGAACACAGTTAAGCTGGCAGTGTTTCTCGTGGAGACAAAGCATATTTCATTTGAAGATAAGATCTTTTCTTTTTGGCAGTCAGCGATACACTTAATCATAGATGTTAGATGTTTCTCGTCTTTAATTTGTTAGCCAAAAAGAAAGAAAGTATTTCAAAGACATGTCAAATGTGATTTAAAAAGAAACAACAAAAGAAAAAAACAATAAAAAAAATAGCACAGTTTAAATGGAGAAGTGAGAGCAATTAAAGTCAACTGTCTTGGACCATATTTAACATCTAATGCCGTAAGAGCTACCCCCTGTTACCCTAATATTGAAACTGACTTATGGTTCCCAAATTATTTACAAGCTGCATACCTAATTTTACTTAGAGTTAACAATTAACCAAACTCCATGCTTTCAGAAGATAAGGATGAAGCTACATTCTACAAATCAAATATAAATTAGTAGTTAAAAACACACTGGCTGGCTTTTAAGCTCAGACTCTTTGTACTTTGTACTGACAACAGTAAAATGCAAATAGCATGCAACTAAACTGAATCGAAACGTTCCAGATCGTCAACCATCCTGTAGCTAATATTTTAAGATGAATACCTAATAATATACTGTACCTTTATGAAGGTCAAAAATTCTTACCATGATGTCAATTGACATTATTCATCTTTAATTGTCATTAAAAGAAATATTGTTACATAAATATGTTACCTGTTAAAGTTCATAACAGTACAATTAGAAAAAGGCTGAACAAGTATGGCTTGTTTGGTTAGATCTGCCAGGAGAAAGCTTCTTCCCTCTAAAAAGAACCCAGCAGCTCGTCTTAGGTTTGCAAAGTTGCATCTGAACAAACCACAAGACTTCAGGAACAATGCCATTTAGACCGAAGAGACCAAAATGTGCAGCTCTACGTTTGGAGAAACCCAAACATAGCATATCAGTGCGAAGACTTAATGATGAAACTGACAGCTAAACCAGCTGAAACCGGGTCATGCAACAGGGCAGTGATAACAAGCACAGCAGCAAATCTACAACAGAGTGGCTAAAAAAGAAAAGAATCAAAGTGTTGCAATGGTCCAGTAAACGTCTAGGCCTCAACCTATTGAAATGCCATGATGGGACCTTAAGCGAGCTGTGCATATACAAACATCTGAAAATTTCAATTAATTTAATCATTAAACATTATAAAAAAGAGTAGGCAAAAATTCTTCCACAATAATGTCGGATACCAAAAAATATTTTTTTTACCTCAAATTATTGCTGCTAAAGGTTTTTCTACAAGCTATTGAATCATAGGATGTTCTTAGTTTTCATGGGACTGCATAAAATCATGCAAAACTGTCTTCAGACAAAAACACCAGGAGACTCATTTTGTAAGATTATTTTTCTTTTTACTTGACACCCTCATGAGAAAGGCAATACAAAGGAAGTGTGAGACAGATTTGATGCATCTATTATAGCAAAAACTGAAGTTACTACAAGCAGTGTAAAAAAGGTCACTGTTAGTGAAAAACCCATGGAGATCATTTTATCATTTTATTTTTACATTACCTGCAGCACTGTGGAGTTGAAGGTAAAAGCACCTCATTCTTTTTAGTTTCTGGTTGACAGGTTTATTCTGACTTTCACCACTTTCATAATGATATACAATCCACTACACACTGCCTGCCTTGCAACAAATGGCAAATGTGGTCATGAAACACAGTTTTTACAGGATTTTGACAGCAAAAACTTGAAGTAATCATTTTCTTTATCAGTTGCTCAAATTGTGGGGGAATTGTGGTCCACTCTTTACAACGTTACTTCAGTTAACTGAAGTTTGCAGACATCCATTTATGCACAGCTCTTTTAAGGTCTCCACAGCATTTATAATTTAGGTTGAGGTCTGAATTTTGAGTGGTCAATTGCAACACTTAGATCCTTTGGCAGACATTTCCACTTGGTCTTGTCTGTCCAAAGGACATTGTACCAGACGTCTTGCGGTTGTTCAGATGCAACTTTCCAAACCTAAGCCACACTGCCATGTTCTTTTTAGAGAGAAGAAGTTTTTATCCTAGTAACCATTCCGGATATCCCATACTTGTTTTTTTGTATACCATATTGAACATGTGACTTCATGGTGATACTGTAGGATCAAGTAAATATGGCCCCACCCACACAGGCCTAGTGAGGGTGGAGCATATATGGTGCATGACTATCTGACAGCCACTGTTCATGAGGGAACATGACTAATATTTCAAAGGTGCAACATGGTCTATAAGAGGCAACTTTTACTTTACAGCAACCTTTCTCTAGTTCTGTTTTGCGTTGCACCTTTTCAAGTTTTACTACAAGTACAAGTATTTAGTGAGTATTTGCAAACAAACTTGAAACACCATAGTCAACCTTGGTAGTACAAAGCAAACATCAGGAGGTTTTTGACACAGTACCTTCTTTTGATGTGATTTTACTCAATAAGAGCCAGCAACCTCTACGAACCACTACCACCCAGTTGGGAAATACAATTTTTTTCCTGGCAACTGGTGATTGTATTGTCTGATACTTATTACATAAGCTTTAAACCCTCTGATCTCTGCAAAACATCTGCTTTTATAGATGTGTTCTCATTCGTTAATGATCATTTAATAAAGTATTAGCAGTTTAATTAGCAGCACCTGGCAGCTACTTACCCTCTCAATTCCTATGAAAGCAGTAAGGGTGTAGGACTGCTCAGAGTCGTGTGAAAACTTTCTATTTCACATGGAAAAAACCCCCCCAAACAAAACAAACAAAAAATGGTCAAGATAATGAGGCATGTCAGTATGTGACAGCATCAGCAGTACAGTACTTTGGGCCTCTGCAACCTTAGTTAGTTGTAGGTGCAGTTGTTTGGTCAGCCTAGAAACACATCTACATCACACCCACTTCCACAGACATGTACCACAGTGCCCACATAATGCGAATTTAATAGATAACTGTGGAAGCAGAGAGGAAGAGCCGTCTGGGATTATTTTAGTTGTCTGACTCAAACAAATGCTAAAATCTGTAGAACAGTGATATCTCTGAGTACTAGCGGTACAGTACATTAGTTATATAACCAACATATTTACTGAGTTTGTTTTCTTTCAGATTAATTCAGTCACATGCTGCCCTTTAAATGTTAAAGTATAAATTCCACAAATTATAAATAAGAAAAGATATTTCTGTAAAGACACAAGTTATGTAAATGCAGCTATTTTTGGAGGCTCTCAGTCCTGAACAATGTTTTGTGAGCTTCTGAGCTTCACCTGCCGCATACTGTCATAGTTCACAAAGACGCTCCCTGATGCTCGCTGTTTGAAGTTAAAGGACCAAAGAGCCCCAGATGATTTTGTGGAGAAAGACCTTTAAAAGGAGTCTGTGTGAAGATGCTGACTGTCATTGGATTTTTGTGTGCAACGCAAAAAACTGCAACGGCTCACACCTCACACACATCTCAGCCTCCATCATCTCACTCACACAGATGATTAGGTGTGCGGAGACCAGAACTGATGTGGACCTGCAGTGATTGAATCATAAAGTGACCCAAATGAAAAAATTGATTGGCCTCACAATCATGATGTGTGTGAAATGAGCGGCCTAAAGTCTCTGACACTGATCTATTAGGATTCCTCTCAAGCTCGCTTGTGATTCACAGACACATTGTTCTGACAGCTGCCTCATGGGGATGACATTCACACTGAGTGCATGTATTACAGTGGACAGAGCTGATTGGCTCACGTGAGTGGATGTACAAGTGGAATCATATTAGAAATAGATCTCAGAGTAAAACAATGGACTTGGGATTTGAATCATCTTCACTATGTTTCTCAGTACAAAACAGCAATTGGATTTTTTATAAGAAGATTGTATTGCTAATAAGAAATGTAAGGCTTCGTGGTGTTATTGTGGTCTTGGAGTCTAAGAAGCTCATCATATAACCCCAAAGCCTTCTATTTGATTTGGGGGCGTTTGTTACTGTCCCATATTTCCTGTCTGCACTGTCTGCACAGCATTTCTGCACTGATTTTTTTGTTATTTATCTGCCTGCCATGTGTATCCACAATGTCCTCTGACATTGAGGAATTGCATTAATACAAGTTATATAAACAACTTTTACAAATATTGTGGACAATATATAAATATGAACAATAATGTTGTTACCATTTAGCCAAGAGGTAAGTGACCTGTCCACAACAGGTTAGTACAAAGAGATACTCAGTGACGCACACTTATACTTTGAACCAGTTTAGAAGAGCAGTGAACTTACAGAAGTGTCTTTGGACTGTGGAAAGAAAGCTGGAACTCACTGAGAGCAGCTTTGAAATCAAAACCTTCCTGCTATGAGTGAAAACACTAACCGGTGCCCTAATGAGAGTACATTTTGTAACCAATTATATTATTATTCATTAAATAAACTAATTAAAAACCTGTAGGCTCTTCAAAGTTGTGGAGTTTCACTGCATAGAGTGCGTGACATCTGCAGCCTTCCAAGAGCCAGACTGCACTCCTCTTTGATCTGGCTTCATTATGCAGCGTGAGACTGACCTATCATGAAAGCTGAGGCGTGCTGTGTTCGAGACTCCACAATTGTAAACACAGAAGTGTCATCAGGCAGCTGGTCGAGGGAAAAAATGGTAATTAGTTCCCCCACCTTTTTTTTTTTTTTGTAAGGAAAAATTGCTACTGTACTACTACTACTATACTTTAATGGTTTACAAACACTTTGCCGGCCATTATAGGACCAAGTACACTTCTTTTCTGCATCTATATACTATTTAACAGTGCTTCACGTGCGCCTTCTTCATTAACCTCTCTTCTTAGTTTATCTATTTTTTTTATTCAAAGTTTAGGTTTTATATTACAAACATTTCGTGTGATAGAGTGAATAATTTGAGACAGTCTAGAATACTAGTAATGAATATTAACTGCTGCATATTCTGGAGTTTCTTAAGTGGGAATTGTTACATTACACAGTAATGTATGCACTCCTTGCTTGCAACTGCCATCTTGAGATTGAAAAACTGCAGCACAGTACTTTAAGATAAAGAATATAAAGAGGTCCCTAATAACTCAGCAATTATCATCATGTATGTTTGAAGACAGGGGAAAGGCGGGACATTGTTTAAACTCTGCACTGATACTGGCCCGTCGCAGTTCAAATTAGCTCAGCTTAAGAACTTAAACAGCTCGCATTTCTGCTGAAATTTTCCAGTTTTATCTTCAAATTTTAGCTGGCATCTAAAGCTCACATAAACCCACGACCCCGTCTTCACCTTTCAGAGTAAAGCTACAGTCTCCCTCAGGGCTTATCTTACCTAATTCATCCTTCTTATCTGTAACACCCAATCTGAATATGAGCCATTTTCCTGTATGTCACTTGGAGAAAAAGCACTGTGCAGGAGTCAAACTGGGTATAGCACTGGTCACCTTCAAATGACAAGCTCCATCTGTCTGTAGCTCTCCCGGATATTGTAGCAGCAGTCTTGTATGTTAACTCATCTCTTTTCCTCTCTCAGGTCTCTTTCCCCTCATAACCTTTTATTCTTTGCTACTCTGTCCTTCGTCGTGTCTCATCCTCAGCCCGATCTCAATGTCCTCTTTCCCTCCTTTCACCTCATTTTCTTTCTCATTCTCCTATCACAGTGTGTCTGTTGTCCTGTGTGTTGCTGCATGACTCTCTGGTTGATGTAATTTATGCTATCTCCTTTGCTAGCGTGAGAAGGAACGTCCTGAAGCCAAACGCTCTTCATGCAGAGTGCTCCTGTGGGAGGCTGTGAGCCAGCCCTGACTGAGTTGCCCCTTTTTATTTTTTTCCCTCCCCTTCAAGATCTCTCTACACGCAATCCAATAACCATACACATTAAAAACAATGGTCACTCTCTGCAGCAGTACAGGATAATTAAAGATACCAAACACAGTAGCTGTCAGCTGCACAGGAAATTGAAATGGATGTCTGTGGTCGTTCATTACACCAAAGTCCAGTTTAAGTGAAGATACAGTATGCTCTGTGCAGTTTTGCTTACATCTTATGAGTTAAATCCATCAGGACTCTATAGGCAGTTTGGGCTTTTAATAGCAGTGAACTCTTCACACTAGTTTTTGGAGCATGAAGAGATTTGATGTTGACAGAATATGTTTATGTGTGGTTGCAGGACTGTAATCCATTTCTATGACAACAGAGAAGGCTTTGGCTGGGGAAATGAAGACTGCGATGGAGGGTGACGCCAGGAGAACCAATCAGGTGGGAGCACAGCTGTAGATCATTTTATTCAAGCCTCTCAATCACTCAGGGGCCTTCCGGCTTACTCGTTGATATGCAAGGCAGTGAGCCCATCCTGCCCGTGCCACTAACTTAACATCTTAGAGCAGCAGCTCACACGACACGCATTTGATGACTTCCTCCTATGATCAAATAATTAAATTTTTAGTCTTTTTTAAGGGCAAGACTCAAAATTCAAATAGTTAAATAAAAGAATAAATGCAAATTTTAAGCTCACTCACTGAGAGATAGGATTCTCCCTCTCCCTCTCCCAGGTTCCAGAGGACCAGGGGGATATGGATGATAACTCAGAGAAGACCCCCAGCAAAGCCTCCAAATCCCCCCAGAAAAGCACCAAGCGGCCCAAGACTGTCCCTGTCAAAGTCAACCTACTGGACGGCTCTGACTATGATACCGCAGTTGAGGTATGCTACTTTATTTTTATTAGTGAGAAGAAAATGATAAATATCAGGGAAGAAAAACCAAGCAAATCAAATTAAAAAGAAGCCTAAATGGTAAAATCGTTCTTTGTCCAGCTTTGGTTTGTGTACCAATAGATGCAAAACAATAATTTAGTAATGAACAAAAACACAGTGGAAAAATCAAGAATGCACATGAAACGTCTCACTTGCAAATGTCTCAGCCTTTCCTTTATGGACCAGATAAACTAAAAGCATCAGATTTGTAGGAAGAGATAACGAGATTGGTAATGAAATTATCCGACGTTGCCCTTGCTTTAACATACAGCGTAGCAGTCTGACTCTGTGATGACTCAGTCTGCCTTCAAATGAAACGATTCCCGTATTTTGGCTAAGCTGTTGTTGTTGACTCTTAATGCAGATTTGTCACAGTAGCAAAGAGGGTTCTCATACTTCGTCCTTAACAGTAGTGACCTTGTTCTACTGAATGTATCACACTCCTGTTACTTCAGCTCTGCCATTTTTGCTTATTGGTGATTATCACAAATGAAAATTCTCCCACCTTTCTACTCTACATTCTTTCTATTTTACTTAAGTCCAGGGTACTTTACTTTGATAGGCTATTTATTGCTACATATGACCTTGCTGTTGCAACACTGCGGTGCTCTCAGGTATTATTTGATAGGTACAAAGTTATCATAGTCAATAAATGATAAACTCATCTTTTAAAGCTGTTTTCACCTTCACAGTGAAAGGCACAGCTTCCTTCCTAAACTCTTAAGTATTTGGTTCACCAACCAACAATTCTTCAAAATGTGCAGAAATTGGATCAGAAAAACTTAATTTGGAAAGGTTGTTTTGCAGCGCCGTCGACACGCAGTGTGGCTGTTTCCCCATGCTTGAAAAGACACATGCTTGCTTGATTTTTGCTGTGCAAATTATATATATTTTTTAAAGCATTTTAAAATGCTAGTGTTTGAAAAGCTCTCTTGACTCAGCAGACCACACTATATTACACCTCCATAGGATTTAGTCTCCCTTGGTAATACATGCTACTGAGTCAGGAAATGCAGCACTGTTGCTATTCTCGCTGTGGGAAGGAGGAGACGGATGGATGGAAGTGAGACACGCTCTGCATTGTGGGGGACAAGGCTTCCGTAAATCGTGACTGTAGCCTTATGTGTTGGTAAACAGATGATGCTAACTCGGTGGATCCCCATCTATTTGAATTTCACAGTAGCTAACATGCTCGACGTGATCAAGTATTGCAGAAAATTAATCTGCTCGCTGACTAAACTGACTTCTGAAGTGTGTCAGATGAGGTGTTTTACACCAGGGGGAAACCCTGGGCAGGATTCACAAAGCTGTTTGGAGCCCCACTGGCACCTGCTGCTGATCGAGTGTGTTGCGGCTGGGAACGAGGTTGCCGTCACCCTCAGTCATGTCAACTGCATTCCATTTAAGGCTTACTGCCTCCCACCTGACCTCACATATTTTACTTACGAGAGGCAACGAGCAGTGAAATCTGTCAGAAATCCTGACTGGTGTGTCACACACACACATAGATTTTCCTCCAGCTTAACCAGTCCATCTTTCCTTCTGTCTTAGTTACGTGCATGTATACACACACACACATTTCTTCAGGTCATCTGGGCTGTGACACTAGAGGTAGTGGGCTTTGACAGGAAATCCATGCAGGTGACAAATGAGCGCTCTTATGTTTGACCGGGGAGAAAATAGAATGAGAGAAGGAAAGAGGAGGAGGGAAAGATGAAGAGTGGGGTGGGAGGTGTATAAAAAAGATGGAGAGGAGGTAAATACCGAGGGTGCTGGTTGTACTGTAATATGGATAAGAGTGTGTGTATCTGTGTGTTAGTAGTGCATAAAAGGCAAACAGGGACAGAATGATGAATGCAGGGAGACTTTTTCCGTAATTAGAGTCACAATGTCCACCAAGCAAACCGACCGTGATAATAAAAAATAAAAAAGAGAGAAAAAAAGGGAAGCAATTTTAGCTTCCTATTCATATTGCTGTTGACTAAGCTCAGTTATATAGTTCTGCTTTACCCAAAGCTGTGCTATTAAAGCAAGAACTCCACCACCCATTATAACACTTCACTACCTTCAAGATCACACAAACTCCCTATGATTTAAAACCATCATGAACATCTAGCTTTTGGAATAAAAATTACATTTTTACTCAGATTTTAACCACTTAAACTTCCATTTTGCAGAATACTCTCTGCTGTTCCAACCCAACAAATGCTGTTCATTTTCACGGTTAACCGCATGAGACTGTGAGTTTGAAAAGCTGTTCAGGGATTGCTTTCTTGTACTCAGTGCTAACATTTCAAGAGCTCGACTGCTCATGCTGCTCAGACTCACCTTGTTTTTGCATTATCTACGTGGCTGCAATATTAAAATAAAAAGTCTTCCATTCAATTATGCCAAACCTCCGCTGTAGAAATGTAGTTCTTGTTCACATTAGCGAAACTAAACTCTCACCCAAGTTTGACAAGTCTTTATCCAGATAGTTTAATTCAATTCCATTTTATATAATGCCAAATCACAACAACAATTCCCTCAAGGCACTCTGTATTATAAGGTAAAGACCATACAATAACACAAAGAAACAATTATATGACCTCCTATGAGCAAGTGCTTTGGTAACAGTGGAAAGGAAAAACTCTCTTTTAACAGGAAGAAACCTCCAGCAGAATCAGTCTCAGGGAGGGGCAGCCATCTGTGGCAACCGTTTGGGGCTGAATTGCACTTGAGAAAGGTCTGCATTGCAACTGTTAAGCAGCAAAATTCTGGGACTTGTGGTATAAACTGTACACCTATAGTTTAGAGTGTTCGGTCTAGAGTGACTCCAAAAAACCAATTGGCTCATGAATGTGAGATTCATGTGGTTGACTCCGTCAAACCAAATGAAATATTCATGACACTGGGACCAAGCTCTGCCCCCTTTAGGAAAGCTGAAAGGATGATAAAATCATCTTATCTGCAGTGTATTCTCCATCGTTTCTTATAACATGCAGCATGACACAGTCCCTCACTTGCCCCTCTAAAGAGGTTGGAGTGAACTGTGGATGTGTGTGACATCCACGTGGATGACATCGAGGAGGCCTCAGAGGTAGAAAATCTGAGTCCAACTCTGACTCATCTGAAGGTGAGAGAGGAGAGGAGATGGTTGTATCAGTGACAGGATGAACTTCTCTGTCCTCTCAATATTTTGGTGCCCCACAAAGACGCTCTTCTCTGCTACATTCCAGCATCCAGAGGTTTGATACTGGGACCCACACACCATGCGAGCTATGTGCTGCTGCTGATGGATAAAATCCTGCAGTAACAACAAACCTGCATGGGGAACACTCAGTGGCTTATTTGGACACAGAGGAACTGCAGACTTATGTAGGGATGCTCATTTTGGATGGTGTTTACAGGTCAAGAAAATGAATCAGTTCAAGTCTTGATCTGAAGGTCGACGGTTTGAATCCACCTAACGGCTCCTTTGAGGTACCCTTGAGCACGGCACCGTCACTACACACTGCTCCCCGGGCACTGGATTGTTAGCTGCCCACTGCTTCACTGAGTGAATGGATTAAATGCAGAGAGCAAATTTCGTTGCCTTGTACTGTAACAATGTGCAATGACAATAAAGTTGTGTTTCTTCTTAAAGGGTTAAAATCCAAAAACTATAATTAATAGTTGCTATTTATATTTGCAGCTGAAGTAGTTTTAAAAGACTGTCATTTAAACTGGGAAAAAATACTATATAATACTTTTAAAGCTGTTTGTGAGAAGGTGGCGTTTGTTTTTGGTAGGACCTTGAATATCAAATTTTGTAAAAAAGAAAAAAGAAAACTCTGACACTGTACAAAAAATAAAAAAGCATGAAAATGAATGTTGCTGCCAATGGACTGATTCTTATACAGCACCTTTCTACTCTCCTGGAGTACTCAAAGCGCTCTATACAACTTGCCTCATTCACCCATTCATACAAGCACTATTATCTATACATTTTAGTGCTCTCTAACATTCACACACATTCATACTCCGATGGATGCATCGGAGAGCAACTAGGGGTTAGTATCTTGCCCAAGGATATTTGACATGAAGACTAAGTGAGACAGGGAGACCTGCTCTACCACCTGAGCTACAGCCACCCCCAATCATTGACCTGTCTGAGGGCCTAATAAAAATAACAATTAAATAGTCCTTGAAATGTAATTTCTGGAAATTGTTTTTGTTGTTTTGTTATTTTTGGATAAAAATCAGTGGAGTTATGTAAACATGCTGGCCTTTAAATGTTTACAATCCAAAAATTATAACTAATATTTAATATCTATACTTCAAGCAGCTGAAGTATTTTAAAAGTCATTTAAAGTGGAAAAATTATATAATACTATATACTTATACAAAATATTATATAGTATTATATGCATGTTTCAGAGTTCTCGCATGTGATATTCATTCAAATAAGCTGTTATATATGCACAAATAAGAATTGTGTACGCGTGTTTGTGTACAACAAAGTGTTACATGCTGAATTAGGTTACATAACTGCCGGCAGCATGATGGTGCAGTGGATCGCACTGTTTCCTCACAAAAAGAAGCTCCTGAGTTCGAGGCTGGTTGGAGGCTTTTCTGTATGTAAGCAGAAAAAAGACTTGTTTGCATCTTCTCTCTGTGGCTTCATTGGTTCACTCCGGGAACTCTGGTTTCCTCCCCTTCCTACCAAAGAAAAACATGCTAGGTTAACTGATGATGTAAAAAATAGATACATATGCACAAGTGGCTGGTTTAAGATGGACTCTCCCTCTCACCTTATGACATCTGCAATAAGCTCCAGCCTTCCCCTGACCTGAAATTGGATAAGTGAAAGCAAATGGATTGGATAATATGTATTTGTGCTCTTTGCTTCCCAGTTCAGCCGTATAGATTCCTTGGTGATAGTTGGAGCAATTTCAGTGCGATATAATGTGGGGGACCACAGAATGTAGGAGAAAGTTGAAGAGTGATGTTTTCGCTGAAGTGTTCTATAAGGGTGCATAACCAGAGAACTGGAAATGATTATCTGCATTCGTAATGCAGCTGAGAAAATCTCTGAATCCTGTCTTGAGCAGTTTTTGTTCATACCTTGTGGGGGAGAAAAGAGAAGTCTGTGTCACACATGTGTGACTTTGTAGTAACCCACAGTGTTGTACCACTTGCTTGAGCTTGGAAGACTTTCAAATGCTTTCAATCTATATAATTTTGCTGCACTCGCTCCACTCTCCTTTAAGGATCTTGATGTGCAAAAATTACTTTTTATAATATTTGGCATTTTTCAAGCTGTTTTATAATCTTGGCTATATGGCACGAAAACACTTCCACTGGAATAGTTGAAAGAATGAGCATCCAAATGGGAAAATTCATGCGAATGCCCACTCAAGTAAGAAAAACAAAATTAGAAAAGTCTGACAAGTGAGTCATACAGAAAAACATGGCAGATGGAAGGGAGTAGTTAGGGAATAGTAGGAAAATACTGATTAATAGTGCACATCCTGCACAAATAATTTTTTTGCTAACATGACATTAAGTTGTAATTTTTAGCTAATGCCTACACAGTATTTAGCTTTTACTGTAGATGCTAATGGTAAAAAAGTGGAAATTAAACACAACTCTGATCAGAACCTGAGAATCTGAGATGCCTTGCATTGGCTGTTAGTATTGTAGGTCACACAGCAACCATGCTTATCAGAAAATTTTAACTGATTGGCGTTAGCTGAGGTAAAGCCTAGTGATATAGTCACTGGTGTTTGCCTCTATCCATCAGTCACCCAGCAAATGCATAATGCACAATTTATAGTTTGGTGTTGGCGTCTGTGTGCAAAGCTCTACAAAGGAAATTTAGCACAGAGCGTGTAGCGCCATGGCGATGGCACCATGCTTAAGCAGAATGCTGACTGGATAAAAACGTTGGTGGAAAATAAAAGAGAATGACAGTGAAGTTCACCATCAAGAGAAAGAATCATGAAAAATACATAAAAGTTTTTTTTTAAAAAAAGCTTGTCTGAGAAACGGTGACTGGAGTAGACACTTTCCTTATTTTCAACACTCAGTTTCACTTCAGCTCACAGAAGATCAGATTAGAAGACTATCCCACATATAGGGAACGTATGGTACACATATTTTTGCCACTGTCCACTAATTATAGCACACAAGAAAGCTCTGTGCAGCACCTGTGGACTACCAACGCACTGCCATGCTGCTTTCTTAACTTTAAGTATACACTTTAAATGACTGTGTTATAAGAAATTTGTAGTCTGGTCTCACTGTGTATGACAAAAATGCTTCACATGATAAATAAAAAAGTTATTGCAACACGTTTTTCCTATGAAGATGTTACATTAAGGACTATGGAAAAAGAATAGCATTAGACTACTATCAGTGAATTTAAGGAGTCATGTATTCCTGTCTCCTTTCTTTAGATCCATAACAGCAAACATCTCTTTCACTGTTGTGTCTGTTGATTTCATGACCTTTGTTGGCACAAAATTTGCTCTACAATACTGTAGAGTTCTAAGAGTTTTGCCAATTCTTAGAACTGTACATAATTTTAAATTTTATGCAAATAAATGAGAACAGGGTTTTACTGGAAAAGTGTATTCTGCTTAAGACAGAAAACAAACCGAGCATTGCAAAATCAGTGGTGATAGCTGAAGCTTTCCCAACCACATTTTTACCATTTCCCTTCAGCTTTTTGATTCCACAGTTCAGTGGATTTTCTTTTTCCTTGCCAGCCATTAACCCATTCACCCAAACATGTCGCTCCTCGTGCTGTTTGCATGGGTGAAGCAATCAGCAAAGGGGATTTCTAGGATTACGCTAAATGGCTGCTAACACAAAAAAGCCACAGAACTAGCTACAGAGATGTGATTGGATCCAATTGGAATGACAACAAAATCTCATCAAGAGCATCTGAATTGGTTGGCATGCTTGGGGGACCACCTGAGATGTGGGTCGCAATTTCATTTTGTTGGAAAATCGAATATATGCACTAGCCCCCCCCCCAAAAAAATCTCTCTGACACCACCCTCTGCCTGTTAATCAGCATTATTCTTTCTGCTTCAGCCATGGCAGCCTCAGTGAAGCAAGATCTAATTATTATTTATTTGACTGGCAGGGAGGCAGATTAGTTTGCAATGGTTAATTCATTCCCCTTCTTAATTTTTTAAAAGTCGGCCTGATGGCACTGCCAGTTTTTCTCACAAGAGCAGAGCAAAGGTTCATGGTGGCCTTGTAGCAACCAGAGACAGAGAACGTGTGAGGGCACCCGCGCTATTACTTCTGTTTCCATGGTAACAGCTGCTTGGTTGCTTTAGGAGCCAGGTTTCCCTAGGAGATGAAGCCAGTGTGTGTTTGTGTTTTTGTTGGTGTGTGTATGTGTGTATGTGTGCACGTGTCCGTGCATGTGTGTGGAAAAAGCATTTTTGCCAAGGCCGTCTGTACAACCCGCAGAGACCCTGATTTCAGCCCCGAAGGGCTGGATAGAAAATAGGTGTGGTCTGGTATAATGCCACTGATGTGAAACGCTCTTCATTCCCTTATAAAGGCATAAAGACTATACAGCAGCTCCTCCCACTCAGCAGAGGGGAGGACAGGCAGGGAGCATCTCTCAGACCACAGTTGGGGTGGATTTTATGTTGCTGATAATTCTGACTCCTTAGTGTAATGACACAAGAACAAAGAATATATATATATTCCCATTAAATAATACCCACTTTTAATATTTTTTTGGCCTTTTTTTTTTAGCTTTATTAGATTAGCGAAGAAATGACAGGATAGCAGAGGCAGAGAGAGAAGGGGGAAGATATGCAGCAAAGGGCTGCGGGTCAGACTCGAACCCGGGCCGGCCGCTCGCAGCCATATGGCATGTGGGCGCCTACTCAACACGCTGAGCTAAACCGGCGCCCAAAGCAAGATCCACTTTTAACAGATTTTCAAATGGTGATATTTTTAAGAATCACAAACGTCTCATTACAGTTTTACAGATTGTACATTTAGGCTCACACTTTCTGAATTGTAGTTTAGATATTGATTGGACAACGGGTTAGGCTTTGCAGCAAAGGATTCCTGATGCAATCATATCAGTAACATGTGCAAATGCTAATGGACCCAAAGTAACAGTTATGTGTTTTACTCTAGCCTCCACTGCTATTTATCTGTCTATATTGTTTGTGCGTGGGTGGCCCAGTTTTTGAGCTATTGGCTGTAAAGTAACCAGGTCATGATTTCTGGAAAGAAATGCTGATACTCAGTTTTTGTAACTTTATTTTGGCCCCTTAAGCACCACAAAGTTCTCTGACATGTCTGCTACCGAAATTGCTCACATTGGGCAACTTATAGCATACTCACAAAACATAGATGTAATTTGCCTTTCGGTTGAGCTGTCTCTTCAAACTCTAACCAGCAGATTCCACATTAGTCGTACACATCCTTAAAAAAACCTGCATTTTTACACTTTATCTCCTTCTTTTTGTCCTTTGCAGTATGTGCTGTTTATACAACCTGGGCCTGCACCTTTCTTCTGTCCCACTTACTCTGTGTGTGTGTGTGTGTGTGTGTGTGTGTGTGTGTGTGCGCGTGTGTGCGTGTGTGTAACAGAAATTTGCCAAGGGCCAGACTCTGTTGGACATGGTGTGTGGCCATCTGAACCTGCTGGAGAGGGACTACTTTGGCTTGACTTTCCAGGACACAGACAACACCAAGGTCAGACACACAAACGCACACAGCCACCCACACAAATATGCATAGATAGGCACAGTAGGACATCTTACTTGTTCATTTATTTATTCACTTTTACAGTTACATGAGTAACTGAAACTCTGTAATGATCACCAGATGCAGCTGCAGTTAAACTAAATGCAGACTTGATATACACACACATGCACGTGCACACTGGGTGTTTATTACACTCTTTATTTCCTAAAGTTTGAGCTGCTGACTTTTGATAGTAAGATTAACTTTCAAACAAAGAAAAAAATACTTCTGGCTTCTCCACAGTTTTCTGCTATTGTCAAGCTATTATACTGAGCTTTAATGTCATTCAGTTACATTTTTATTACCACAGTGACCATTAATGTGGGGTTTAATTTAGGCTCTTTTGTGGATAATTTTCAAGTGGGTTTTTTTGTGGTTGCTTTTTATAGAGCATTTACTGTTTTGTTTGGGTTTTTGTCACTGACTTCAGAAGAAATGTCAGCCAGTCCTTTAGTCCATTTAAGTCCTGCATCAATGGTTTCTCCAGGTGTTATAAAGCAGTGAGCCTCTGGCTGCCCTTTTAACTTTGCTTAACCACTTACAGCCTGAAAGTGGCACACATGGCCTATGATTTTTTAGAATGTGATTAGACAGTATGGCATTTTAAAAATAGCGCAGAAGGTCTGCAGTCCACCATGAAAGCTCTGGTGGCATTAAGCCGACAGAACTCAATTCAACTAGCATTTGTCAGCCTTAATATTAATGCTGTCTGTGTTTATAGAAGACTTCATCGAGTTTCATGAATACAGTTGCATCCAACAAGGGAACAGATTCATAAAAGGGAGAGCAATCAGCAAGGTCCAGTTCTTTAAAAGGCTCTTAAACATGAATATGGAGGTGGAATTTCTCAAAGGGGATTGTCTCTTTCTTTCTTTATCAGAATTGGCTGGATCCCTCTAAAGAGATTAAGAAGCAAATCCGGGGTAAGTGCAGCAGATGCACGCATACTGTACACACGCTAACACAGTCTAGCAAATCCACACAAAAACCAGCAAACGGACAGACGTCCTTCACTAAACAACCTATGCTGGGGCTTTGTCCACAGTTGGTCCCTGGATCTTTGGGTTTGCTGTCAAGTTCTACCCTCCAGACCCGTCTGTGCTCATCGAAGACATCACCAGGTATGTTATGTTAAGCATCACTGCTTCTGTTAAGCTGCTTGTCAAATTGAGTTCAAAATAAAATTAGAGAAATACATACCACGGCACTCAAAAAATAGTGCTCTGGTCATTGTTAACCTTTGATCTTCACTGTGCACTTAATGATGTACAGTTTGATTCAGGTTTCTAAATCAGATTTGAAAGCATTAATTTGTCAGAAGGATTTTTATTAGTGCTGCCAGCGTTAATGCAAACTGATCCACATGAACACGTTAAAATGAGCTAATCTGCGTTAACGAGTTAACAGAGATTAATGCAGCTTAAACGCATTAATTCCGTCATCACGACTAACGCGATTAACAATTAACCCATCTGGAGCGCAGACTGACTCAAAATCCCTGAATGTCTCTGTCAACACATTTTAGGCAGTTTGTCCAAAGTTTGTCCACTTTGCGCTCCGGACGGGTTGAGCGCGTTAGAAATTTTAATCGCATTAATGCGCTCAAGCCGCGTTAATGTTGACAGCACTAATTTTAATATCACAACTTTGGTGGTCAACTGTGGTCAAATTGGCAACCTACATAAGTGGGACACCTGATGTATAGTACTGTAGCTGTTTTTATGGTGGAATTGATGACACAGGAGTATTTTTTTCTTTTTCTAAGATAAATCAGTGCAGTAACACGTTCAGTAGGACCATAGCAGGCTGCTATCAAAGAATTGAGACTGATACTCATTCCAGTCCTCGATTACTTGAGATACGTTCCAGTTAGGCTGACATTTAGATCTTGAAGAGAAGTGTTACCAGCATCTCTGCCTCCTCTGTTTTTTAGGTACTATTTGTGCCTGCAGCTGAGGGATGACATCCTGTCTGGTCGTCTCCCGTGCTCATTTGTCACGCACGCCCTTCTAGGCTCCTACACAGTCCAGGCGGAAGTGGGAGACTATGAACCCGAGGAACATGGTCCAGACTACGTCAGCGAGTTCCACTTTGCCCCCAACCAGACGCGTGAGCTGGAGGAGCGAGTGATGGAACTACACCGTAACTACAGGTCATAGAAAATATGACTTCATTAGTAAACACAGTGCTGTTGTTTGCGATCTGAGGAATTAATATGAATAATAAGAAGTGAAGGATCGGTTGTGGCATTTGCACTGTAGGGGAATGAGTCCAGCAGAAGCAGAGATGAACTTTCTAGAAAATGCCAAGAAGCTCTCGATGTATGGCGTCGACCTGCACCACGCTAAGGTACAGAGGTGCTCTCTTTATTGTTTCTCAGTTTTTTTTTATCTGTCAGTACCCCTTCTTCAGGCTCTTTGATTCTCTGTGAATTTGTTTAATAGGATTCAGAGGGAATCGACATAATGCTTGGTGTCAGTGCCAACGGTCTGCTCATCTACCGTGACCGCCTCAGGATCAATCGGTTCGCCTGGCCAAAAATCCTCAAAATCTCCTATAAGAGAAGCAACTTTTACATCAAGATCCGCCCTGGAGAGGTTAATAAAAAACTTTTTGTTATCTGTTCTTTGGTATTTTGCTTGGAAGAGCAGGAGTTCACAAGTACTGCATGCACAACCCCACCAGAACAGCACCTTGTCACTTTGCCAGAACTGAGGCGAGTGAAATAAAGAGTCATTTGGTAAAGAGCTAGCTTCACATTTCTATTTCATGGTTTCACAGTTGTTAAAATTATATCACCGCCTCTCTTGACTCGTCCAAAGCAGCGCAAATAGTCATTTCATGGTTTGATAAAAGTGTTACTTTTGAGATGTATTTTGCTGCACACCATGTGACTTCTGCAGAGAGTATTTTATCAGCCATTATTTATAGACTTTAGAGATACCGTTCTTAAAGATTTGGCTGATAGGTCATGTTTTTATTCTTGTCCTTCTCTCTTTTTCAACTTTCGAGTGTGATTAGCCATTTGGGAGGATTTGCATTTTCATCAAGGATTTTACTTACAAGTGTAGCAGTCACGTTATGCTCGCTCTGGTTTTTCAACTCCCTAAAGTTATTATGATTTCCCTTCATTCTTTGGCCTTTAGGGTATCTGTAGTGCTTTATATCCACAGTTAAACTGACTTTGACATCTTCATAGTGAATACCAAGTCCATTCTGTGCATATACTTTGTTCTGCAGATGTATCCTCTTAAGTCAGCTGTCACTTTAAATTTGCCTGGAGGGTCATCATTGTGGTTTTAAACCGCTTTTATTCTAATCTGTCCCCATAGTGTTTTTGTGTGGAACTAAAGCGCTTCCTTTTGTGAATGGACTCCTCCCAATGTTTAAGAACCTGTTATAGTGCTAATAACCTATTGATCTGAAAGCATTTTTTCTTTTCTGCTCACACAACTGAATGTCTGATGGACTAAGTGCATGAGCAATTAATTTATAGGTTGGTTAGAGATGGAAAATCTACCTGTCATAGTAGCAGGAAGCACAAGGCGAGTAAACAGAAAACACAGATTTTTCCGTTGCTGCAGAGTAAACACATTTCACCCTGCTGCCCTCCCTCCATCTTCCACTTCACTCGCTTCCCTCACTCTCCTTTTCTTCTTCACCTCCCCGCCGCTTCCTCCTTTCACCACCTCCACTCATGTCCGTCCATCACTCAGTATGAACAGTTTGAGAGCACCATAGGCTTCAAGCTGCCCAACCATCGGGCCTCGAAGCGATTGTGGAAGGTCTGCATTGAGCACCACACCTTCTTCAGGTAGGCCTTAATGCTCACAGATACAGAAACAGCAATTTTTCTGCACTGTGCTCACTCTGACCTGCATGAACCTTGGCACAGTAGACCTAGAGTATCCTTAAAGTGTTGATTTCCTAACTGTTGGTTGTAACCGTTTTGTTAAAGAGTCTGTAGATGAGTAAGTTTTAAACAAAAGCTCACAAAAAATATCTTTATGATTTCTGAAGTGGGAAGAAGAAAGCAAGTCTTGCAAATACATCAAAAAGAATCATAGGAAAGTAATTTCATATAGGTCATACAGAAAGTGGGAACACTGGCCTTATAGGATTTGTACTGATACATTTGATATGTTTAGCAGATTACACTGATTTTTTTTTTTAACTTTCTTAGTTCCTTCAGTCAGCTAATATGTGATAGAAGAGAGCTTTCTTGTCTGCATGGTGCATTTGTGGTCATAAGTTTAAATGCACTCATAATGGGCATTAATCTCATGGTAATTTTGGCCATTTAATGAACTGTTCTTTGTTTTTGTTTTTTCAAAAACAGCATATATCTTAAATGAACAAAAAAATAAATAAAAAAAACAAAAATTGGGTTCACATGTTAAAATTTATTTTAGATTTTATCTAATCCACATAGGGTCAAACGTATGTGTTACGTGGACCACAAACTGGCCTCCGTACAAGAACGTATTAAGTTCTAATAGTGACCAGTAGGAAACCACAACACTCACACTGAAAATCGGGTACACAAGATTTATTTTTCCTCCAAAGCAGATTAGTGGCTGAAGACACAGTTATGACCCACAGCCGCCGAATTGTTAGCCTGGTTACAAACGGGGAAAAGTGGTCACTCAGAAGAACAAGCAGCCAAGCACATATCAATCTCGCATCTTCCTAAGAAAGGCTTTCCACCCACCTTATCAGGCTTTGTGTTATCAGAGAGTGGGTTTCCACACCCTTTCTTCTGTCCTGGGACTTCAACTATCAAACTCTGTCTTCTCCAAGTCTTGACCAACTTCCTCTCATTGTTTACCTTGAACTCAGCACACCGAGGGTTTCCAATCCAGTCTTTTTATCACAGCAAATCCACATGAATCCTGATTAAAATGAGTCCTCCCTCCAGTGTAATTTGATTATTTATTTGGAGTTAATCTTCCTTCTTCATTTTATATTATTCCATCCACTTTGTACCATGTACCAGTACCACTGGTGGCAAAACAGCCCCAGAGCATGATTCTACCACAACCAGGCTTAACAGCTGGTATAGTGTTCTCAGATTTTAAAGCCTTACCTTTAATCCTCCAAACATACCTCTTGTCATTGTGGCCAGATAGTTCAATCTTTGTCTCATCTGACCATAAAACTTTTCTCCAGAAGACCATTTGCTTTGTCCAGATTTCTTTTGAGATTGTGTTGTCAATTTAGGAGCTGGAGCGTCTTTCTTTGTCACCACCCTCTCAGTCCATGGAGTGATGCTGGTGTTCCAGTGGTTTCCACTTCATAGCAAGCATAGCATAGTAGTAAATAGTTACACAACAATGAATCCCAGTGCACCCCGATTCCCGTTCCATGTTTTCTTCCCAGTGCTCGTGCTCCGTGTTTCCACTCCTGTGTTATTCGTGCTCACTGCCCTCTTGTTCCCGCACTCCTGCTGGAACCGTGCACGCCTAAATAGCGACAGACAAACACTCACTGATATTGCTGAAAACGCAACAATCGAGGGTCGAGGAGAGCTCAGCCACACTACTAAGTAGCTCCCCCGACAATCAGCTGATCAGCAGCAGGTGTGTGCAATCATCTTCGGGTGTAGCTGGCCTCCTGGCAGAACACACTCTCCAGGCCTGGTGTCCCAGGAAAACCAGGACACCACAAACACACACACACACACACCACACAGTACAAAGGGAAATCAGAGACACAAGCACAACAGATAACCACGGGACACACCAGCAACATATAAACAAGTCCAAACCTGCTCATGGACCCTGGGTCATCAGACTCAGGTCCCTGACACCATCATGTTTCTGGAATGGCCTTCCCAAAAACCTTACCTCAATCTTATTGATGATTTGTGCACTATTCTTAAAAGCCATGTCTGTGTCAGGAAACCAACCAATTTAAATGAATTCTACCATCTCTGTTAATATCAGATATCCAGCCTGAATTATGCCAGAAGCTTGTTGATGGCTACCAAAATCATCTGGTTGTGGTGCAACTTGCTGAGAGACATTTCATCAAATAGTAGTATGGATTTATGTGTACTTGAAAACCCTGTGTGGATTAGATAAAATCCAATGTAATTTCAGAGTTGTGCACCCAATTCAAGGTTTTTAAAACCTGAACTGTTAAATAATAACCAGAAAGTTATATTTTTTTTAACCTTCTGACAGATTTAAAAAAAAATATGTATCAATTTGCATATGAGTTTTGCATTGTTTTTGCTACAACCAGCATTTATGTACAATTTATTGCTTAAAAATTTAGTTTGCAATTTCAGGTTTTTCAGAAAAAAATGACTCTGATGATATAGAGGTCTCAAAAACTCATTAATATTCATGTAACATTGTAACTCACAATACACTTAGTGTTACAGAGATAAATATGTATCCAGTGCAATCATTCCATCCTAGAAACAGAACACTTTAAAGAAATCATTAGAAATTCCCAAATGACCACAACATTAATGCCCATGATGCGTACAGGTAAACTCATCAGACAGGATATGGTTAGTTTAGATTAAGAGAAACTGTTATGAGAATCAAAAGTTATGGTTTCTAGACTTTAGACATGCTGTTAATGAACAGCATTTGACGAAATCTGATGAAAACTTACAAATGTTAGGAAAAAGGGAAACACGAGAAGGTCAGACTGGATGTAAGTCAGACAAACTGATAAAAGACTGAGAGAAGGGCAGGACTAAATGAAGCACGGAGTACTGAATGGGTAACAAGACACAGGTGGAGGCAGGACATTCATTAGTCAAGTCCAGTAAATTTGCAGAAAGATCTATATGAAATGGTTCCATAAAGCCCTATCAAATATGTGCTACATATATTCCTTTTTACATAAACTGAACCTTCCTGCAGGTTGGTTTCCCCAGAGCCACCTCCCAAGGGCTTCCTGGTGATTGGCTCCAAGTTCCGCTACAGCGGGCGGACCCAAGCCCAGACCAGACAGGCTAGCGCTCTGATTGACAGGCCTGCTCCACAGTTCGATCGTTCTGTTAGCAAGAGGTACCTGCTACCTCGAAGCATTGACGGAGGTAAGAACCCAGACTGTTTCTCGGTGTGGACATTTGCTGTGAGGCAACTTGTTCTCTCCACAGAGTACAAATATTTCAGCAAGAATGGTTGTTGATTTTGTGTTGCAGCCCTCAGAGTGAACACAGCTAGAAGTACCTTGTCAAAAACAAGAATTAACATTAAATTTACATATTATTTTATGTGCACCACATTCAAAAGCTTAACTTAAAAACTCCTGGTGTTTTATGGTTACCCTCCACTTGCTTTCAACCAGCCTCAGCTCTTGGTGACAGTATGGACCAGCTGTCCCAACGAAGCTCCAGTGAGCGCACACAGTTCATGTCTAGAGAAGATCTGGACCAAGAGGGCAGTCTAGACCTGGACCACGATCAGTATCATTATCAAGACCAAGATCAGGACCAGTACACAGATCAGGAAGACGATCAGAAGCCGACACTGGGTGCCAATATCTCACCACCGACCAAGACTTTGGAGCGCAAGGTACCAGATGACAAGACAGACTTGAAATGAACAGAAATCCGATTTAATTCACACTCTGATTTTTGTAGCTCAAAGCTGTACGAACACATTACATGTCATTGTTAAGAAGTAAAGAGTTTCTATTTAACCACAACCAATCAATTAGCAGTGCAAATGAAATCAACACATCTGTTAAATAGGATGCTGTAAATGTGAAAGCTACATCACAGTTTTGAGGACACTGCAGAGAAATAAACAAAAAGCAATTAATCTGATTGATTTGGAAAGGTAAACAGCACACCGCGCACCATAACTGAAAAAAATCTCACATTAACTCATCTTCTCTTTCCCCGTTCCTTTTTTATCTTAGAATGTAATCACCGTTCCTATTTTTCGCCCCTTGCCTTAATTTACTCAATTCCTGCTCTTCCCGTTAGGAGACTTCTCAGTATGCAAATTCTTTTCTAATTATTTTTCTTAAATCATCTCCCCAAATCTAACTTGAACTTTTTGCAGCACTTAAAACGTGTCTAACTGACCACCCTGCCTTTAACCAGTAACATTCTCTTTGTATCACCGTAAACTTAACAGTCTTTGCTAACCTCTTCTTTCCTCTTCTTACATTTCTGTCCTGTGCCTTGTGCTTTCCTTCAGGGTGAGGAGGCAGGCTCGCCTGCAGACTCAAAGCCAGAGGTATTTTGGTATTGGACTTTGGTGTCTATCTACGTGCTTTTTTTGGTTGTTCAAGGTCATGTGCTTGTGCACTGTGTTTGTTAGGCACGGCCTGTCTTATGCCTGTGTCGTTTGTCTGTAAAAGAAATGTTATTTCTTTTGATTTCATGGTTTCCAGGATATAATCCGTGGAAAATGCACGAGTTGATTTTCAAGAAAAGACGAGAAATGTTATATATAGATTCAATTAAGCCTTTTGTTTTATTTCGTATTTTCCTGCTGGAAAAAGTTGTTTTACTGGAAAGAATTATTAAATTGTAATAAGCATTTTGATAAAAATAGTGAGAAGTCTATTGAAGAACTGACTTATTTTTCTCGACTTGCAGCACCATTTCACCAGCATGCCTCTTCCACAGTGTCCCTGTATGACATTAGAGGCATTGTTTGTCACCAGCAGGATAAACAGATGGCCTTTAGGCACTGTAGATGATTCAGTAAATCTACCGATCCACTAACTAAACTGCCCAAAAATCTTTATTTAATTTAGAAATATATTTATTTAAAAACCATCTTTTAGATGATCTTTTTTGTTTTGTAAAAGTCCTGTGCAGGTAGTTGTGGTGCTGTTTTCTTGTCTACTGCAGGAAATATTGGCATCACATTAGTGGCTTAATGGACTCTTCATTTGTGGTTTTGTAATGCCTTCCCATCAAATCTTTGGATCAAGAAGTATGGGAATAATCCTCCTCCAAACCCTTACGTTCGATCAATAAATGTCTTCATTAATTACCAGTTGGCTGACACTGAAATGGATTGTCCCTTTCTTCTTGGCAGAACATTAAAGGGCTTAACAGTCGCAGTCCAAAGCCTCAATGGTGTCAACTGTTTCTGTTTGTCAGTCTGGCTGCCTGCCTTTTTTGACTCACCTGCAGCATTTTACCTCTTTGTCTCTGCACGCATCTGCTCTCTTTCCCCACCTCCACCCCCCAAACTCCCAACCCCCCCGCTTTGCTCGAAAAAACCCTTCACTTCATGTCACTTGCCCCACCTCATCTGTCGGACAAGGAACTGGTCACCCTTCGGCCTAAACAGGAGGTACAGCTTGTCATCTCTTTTTGGCATGAGACGTGTGTGACTCTCATCAAGTGTTCAGTGTTTCTTTTTGGTTTGTTTTTTGTATTCATAACTGTACTGCTCGCAGTTTGAAAACAGGAGTCAGCAGTGGAGCTCGTGTGAAAAGTTATATTTTCTTACAGAGCACATAATCTTTTATGCGCTTTGTACATTTTCTGGCTTCATATCTAAAGCCTTTATTGGCCATCCACGTGGTACAGTTTTTACTTCGTAAAGAAAACAATCCGTCATGCTACCTACCCTGATCAGACAGAGCTTGGTTACAATTGTTCATTTTCCAGTTAAATCCAAATCTACTTCATTGTGTTGTGAACCAGAAATAGACTGAGAAGCTTTCGATTTATGCTGTGTTTTTCTCTGTTTTTCCTTTCACTGTGTGAGTAGCAGTTCTTGGACAAACCAGAAGATGTTATACAAAAGCACCAGGCCAGTATCAATGAGCTGAAGAGGGCTTTGAGGCAGCCTAACAGCAAAATGGCCCAGAGAGAGAAACGCATCTCCTCAGCTACTCCTCCTGGAGGGACTCCGGAGCGGAAACCAGTAAGAATGACATCCTGTTTCCAAGTTATGGCACATACTATCATTGCTACAATATATACATTACCATTTTTTGAACAGGCTGTATTGGCCCTAGGCTAACATATGTATTATTCACAGAGTATGAACAAATTTGGATTCCATTAAACCAATTCACCCCCCCAAAAAACTAAAAATGCTTTAAAATTTACACAGTGATACCCCCCCAGTTGTTTTCTACTGGGGGGGCTTTGTGCGTGTGTTTTTTTTTTTCTACACTACTTCTTTACAATAGCGATGTGGGGTAACAGTGATGAAGGGACGAGCCGTTTATCTAGTTAGGCTAATGAAACTGTCTACTCTATGTTAACATAGGCGACCACTGACGCCAAATTGATTGACAAGCAGGATGCTTATGAAGGAACACTGGACTCATGCGTGGAAAAGAGTAAGACCTCTTCAGAGGGTAGAGACACATTTGCAGTGACATCTTGGACTGAAGCGAATATGAACAGTTGTCAGACATGGCGAGACTCTGGAAGAAGTCGACATGGAACATCTCCAAAGCGGGAAACAGAGTTTATGGCAACAGGACTAAGAGATATGAACACCATGGTTGGTACAGTAGCAGCTAATGGGCATCATGAATCTGTTCAAATGCAGAGAGCCATTCAAGAAAATGGATATGGGTCTCCACCTGAGAAACAGGCAAGCGAACTGAAGAAGGATTTAAGACATGGCCACTTTGAGCATCGAGAGAGGCCCAAGAGCTTTGAAACTCCAGAGGCTTGGGATTCTGTCCCACAGGGCAACATGATCCCACTTCACAGTGCTTCAAGACACAGCGAGGCTTGGAAAATAAAAGACCCAAGCCCCATGGGAGAAAAAGACTACAACAAAACTGGGAACACACACACAGAAGTTACAAAAATAGTTCCTCTCAAGCCGCAGAGATCAAAGAAGTCTATAAATAAAGAGAACAAAGATTTGAACCCTCAAACACACAGCCAGCCTGACAGAGGCATCTTTGGTGCTGTCGGGGATGTACAGATGACAAAATCTTCCTGTGAGTCAGGAAGGAGACTGGATGATAATACTGTACTTCAGTCAGCCACAAATGCTGTCCAGAAAAACACAGCGGCCACCAAATACCTGGGTGAATCTGCAGCGTTGTATCAGCAGCAGAGTCAAACACATCAGCAGATTAGGAACGAGTTTTTCGGACAACAGGAGCTCAGGGACTGCAAGGACTCTGCAGGCCAGTGGATGAGAGGAGGCGTTGCGTTTGAAGAAAATTCTCAAGTCACATCAGCGTTTAGCTCCAAATTTCCAGCAGCTCCCCCACGCACTCTCCCCCTGAAAACACAGTGGTCCCGAGACAGACTGAGCAACATGGACAACAGCCACATCCACCACAGGACGCCCAACCAAGAAACAGCCAAGAGGAAGCAAGCGGTAAACCATCTGCCCCCCTTCCCCCCCAACCTGTTTGTCAGTCATCGGAAAGTAAAGCATTGCATGAGCTTCAAGCGATGTGGTGCAAATCTTGTTTTTACCATCTAAAAACAAACCAAAAAAAAAAAAACCACCTCACACACACGCATAAACTTCAGAACTCATGTGGCTGTGTATGAGAAAGCAAAAGTTCACGTTCCTTCGCATCGCCTCATTGACCGACTCAGTTCACGTCCATGGCCTAGGGAGCATTTTGCTTTCCCTTCTTCCCCTCCGCAAATCTTGACATCTGCTTGGCCATTTCAGAACGCTGAGGGCCTTTAAGCAAACTTCCCATTGCTTAAGCTTCAGGCGTCCCTTCTATCCCACCTTAACTTGTCACGTTAACACCTGGTCTCTCCTTCCAACACTCAGAGTGAAGGTGACTGCTGTTGCAAGGAGCGCAAGACCTTTTTCCACCATTTTTTCTTTGAAACCTCTTTTTCCACATAATTTGAATCCTTTGTGTAAATGGCTGAGGAGGCCATTTGAACCAAATGTTCTGCCTTGGCACCTCTGGAGCAATAGTAGAAAAATGAAAAAGACGATTAGATGTAATCACTGGCTGCAGAGCTGCCAAACCTCTTCAGGGTTCAGGCTTTCATATGCCGCATTTAAAAATATGAATACCTTTTCCCTGAAAGGGATGTCTGAAAAATCGAACCTTTCAGTGCATGGCATTACCATTGCACTTGCAGTCATTTTTAATGATGTCGGCCTGTGAAATATACCCAGTTTGCATGCTTTTGACTGCAGCTTTACGGCTTTGGAGTTTTGGGGAAATCTCACATTGTGTGTTTATCGTGCAGGTTTAGCAAAAGCCCCAAAGTTTATGAATGAATTAGATGTGTTTGCTTACAGATAAGAACTCAACAGTGCTAAAGCGACATGCTTAACAGTGGTGAAGCAAGAACACTGCAAACTCAGGCTCTCCAGATATCAATTATTTCATCAGCCGTGCTGTGCAGAGAGCAGAACTCGACATCAAAGCAGTTTCAAAGAAAACTTTTTTCTAACGCTCTTATTTTTGGATATGCTTACACACATTAGCTATAGGAAGACGTTATAACTTGTGGCTACATTTCGGTGAATTCACGCATGCTTTCATATCGTTGTTTGCTTTTTGTTTGTTTGCCTTTTCCATAGGAGACACCTCCCACCCCTGCTATACATGAGGAGCCTCTCAATGAAGCTTCAGTGAGTCATCCCTCGGCTCGTCTCATATTTATTATGTAGTCACACCTTGGGAAAAGAGTAAATAAACTACAATTAGATAGTTGACAGATTTTATTCAAGCTGTTCTTTGAGGCATGTTTGTTTTTGTATCCAAAGCGTGGAAATAAACTCACAAAAGCACAGCCTGTAAATTCATATCTAATCAAAAGGGGAAGCTGAATATTTTAGTGCCAGCTCGACATCATGGCTAAATAAGTTAAATGTTCAGTAAGCATGTTTTCATTTTCAACTCTTATCAGAGATGAGTAGAGAAGCTAATGTATCTGTACTTTACATGCTGTACATTGTCTGGAAGTGTGGGAGATAAATCACATCAAATTACCATCCATATCTTCTGTAGAGGGAACCATGGGAGAGGCGCCTGGGCTCCGTATCAGAGGATGATCAGGACCACGAGATCCTGTACTTGAAGGAAACCCACCTGGGCATTGAACGCAAGTGTTCCAGCATCACAGTCAGCTCTACATCCAGCCTGGAAGCTGAAGTAGATTTCACCGTCCTCACGGACCTGCACACAGGCATGGAAGAGTTCTCCAGGGGTATGTCAGAGCTGGGAGAGAGGGATCTGTCACCTGACGGGGGTCTGCGCTTTGGCATCGACTTGCTCCAGCAGCAACAGCAGCAGCCCTCTGAGCCACCTCCTCCCTTAGTATCTGCTCCTATGTCCAGAGGAACCAGCAGCAGTCCTCCAGCCAAACAAATACAGGCTGAAGAAGTCCGACCAGAAGTCAAACGGTCCGATGTGCAGGTAGATCAAAGCTTTCACATCAGCTGTGTAGAACCACTGAGAGGTGTCTACTTCCTTGGTTTGTTTTGTTTTCACACTGCACTATTTTTAGACACCTAAAAATATGCATCTTGGCTCCTTTTTAAATTCAGACTCCAGTGCAGGAAAGAATGGGTGTTAATTTGATCTGAAAGCAAAGCCGCATGAAATCATTACTCTACAGTTTTATCTCTCTGCATGTTTGTAACCGGACACTTGAGAAATAAATAAAGTCAAGCGTGAATGCAATGGAAATAACAGGAAGAAAAGAGCTGAATTCCTTTCCTCCCCGGCACTTTTCCCATAACACCAACCACATCCACGCTCTCCATCTTTCCCAAATTTCCCAACAAAGTGTGATGACAAGGTAGCTGTGGGTGAATTCATGCAAGCTTATTCACAGGCTTTGGTTTGCCTGTGCAGTGGGTGGTCAGAGGGAATGCAACAAAACAAATGGAGAAAAAGAAATTATGGTGTGATCTCTCCCAAAGTGGTTCTCACACTGTTTTTGTAGCGTATGTTGTTAAACTTCGGTTTCATGATTTGAGTTGTAAAAAAGCTGGGTGGCTCAAAGTATCGAAATCCACAAATGAGCAGATGAAGTGAGTGTCGTGTGCTTTTAGTTTTAAAGAAGGTAAATGTAAGAAAACCCACTTTTTTCCTTTCTTCTTGTTTTTTAGATTTAACTTATTTCTAAAATAAAATATCTCTATTAAGCTTCCAAACGTCAGACTCACAGGTTTTCCTTGCTTTCTGTTCTGATTAAATATGGTTCATTTTAAAACCCCAGTTTCTGCACAGAGTCTCAGAACAATACAATCTTAATAATATAAATATTCCTTCTCTTAAGCCTGTAGTTCCCAAAAAACCAAAGAGATCAGTACCCGTGTCTTCATCAGTGGACCGAGATCAGTCACACAGAGAAGGTAGTCGTGTCTCTGCCACCGCACCACTGAGCAGGGAGGGCAGCGATATCAGGCCCACGCCAACAGTCAGAAAGACGGACGTCAGGACGGAGACTCAACCCAATGGGTCAGAGGTCACCACGACCATTGTGGAGTTCACGGATCAGGTTAACTTCATATTTCACTGCTAAAAATGTACAGAAAGGTGGACCTGTACAATATCTGGATATTATAATCTACTCAATCTGCCTGTTTCAGGATCACAGCATCACTGGACTAAGTGAAGTGTCTTACTCTACGAGACAGAGCGTTTCCCCTGTGAGTACAGACAGGGGGACCTCTCCAATTTTATCTTAACCTGCAGCACACGCCTTCCTGCTCTCCAGGGTTCAAACCTACTTACAAAGCCCAACGACATGAATTCAGCAACACACATCTGACTGAATGTCATAAAATATCAAAAATGAGTCTTATTTTATTTGATAATGATTTGTTCTCGTGGGTCTTTATAGTATTTGTCTCATGCCTCCTCAGGTGCACAAAGGCAGTCTCGGGAGAGAGACATCAGGATCTCCCATCCTCGTCTCTGAAAATGTTACCTCAGCTACCACTCATGTTACAAAGGTAGAGAAGCTCAAATACATCTCACAAAGTGCACATTTAATTTATAATTAATGCCGCTCATCTCCTTTAAATGTTGAGGCTGTTAAAAAAAAAAGCTGTTGTGTGTATGCTGCAGACGGTGAAAGGAGGATACTCAGAGACCAGGATCGAAAAGAGGATCATAATCACAGGAGACGATGACGTAGACCAAGAACAGGTGAGCAGACATTGACAAATGAGCTTTGTTACCTTGGCACGCCAGTACGGTTCAGTCTTTATATTAAAGTGGTGTGATTAGTTCGTCTGAGAATGACTGAAGCAGAGGAGTTTTGAGATTTTATTGAAGCATAAAACCGACTTATTAGCTGATTTTTATATACGAACTCACAAAGCTAAACTCTAAAATGTTAGATTCTTTAAGTGGGCAAATATATTGTCTGACCTGATAAAATATAAAATGAACATTTGATATCTATAGACTAATTTGTAAAATTTGGGGGTGTTTAAGCAATTCATTTCATTGAAGACACACACTTCACTCTTTCCTTTCAGGCTCTGGCTATTGCCATACAGGAAGCCAAGCAGCAGCATCCAGACATGCAGGTGACTAAGGCAGTTGTTGTCAGGGAAACAGAATCATCCACTGAGGAGCGACACGGTGCATCAGAGGTACAGGTGGCATCTTGACGCCATGCAACAGTGCATGGGATTTTTACATCCTCTTAACTCTTTTGAGGTGGAGGGATTTAACATCTCTCTCCTTTCTTTGCTGCAGTCCTGATTTCCTGAGACGAGAGTGCCCCCCTTTGGACAAGAAGCGCCAGTGCCCGACTTAAATTGCCGTCCACCGACCCAGTCGATTAAAGACTACTGCCCGAGGCGCTCTGCCGTAGCCTTCAGTACAAGTTCACACACAAACCTGAAACAGGACTCTTCAAGTGATTTATAATTTCTATTTGAACGTTTCATTATTGAAATCGTCATCATGTTCAATGGAGTGACTTTATTTTTTTGCAGTCAGGCTGCACAACTAGAAAGAAAAAAAAAAAGAGCAACATTTATGACTTTTACATGGTTGATAATATGCCACAAGAATTCCAAACATCTGGAAAAATTTAAAACATAATCCAAGTAAATTCCCTGCAAAAATCTCAGGGTCTATATGTTGAAATCACTCGCTTTGGTATTTCTCAACAAAAACAGAGAACACAGGGAACTCATTGGGAAAAGGGTTTATTTAGATATGAGTGTCTTACACTCTCATCATGCGATTCCTGCTGTGTGTGCTGAAAAAAAATGTGTTCACATTGTGTCACTGAGTAATAGAATCTAGTACATGTAGCTCCAGCACTGTTAAAGCATCCAGTGACACACAGGGTTTAGTGGAAACTGTTTCGTTTTCATAGCTAGTCAAATAAACAAAGATCATCCCATTGCACTGAATGATGAAGATGCACTGATTAGAGACGACCGTGGTCCTCTGGAGGCGTTTATTCGAGTATTTAGCGAGGACCAGTGTTAGCTATCTAGTAATATTTGACTTCTGTTAAACATATCTCACCTCGACGTGTGGGTGGTAAGTATGCATATCTGCATATATGTCTTGACATAAGGAGCTGTTGATACACAGTGTACCTGTTGTATTTATTCAAACAGTGGCAATGTAGTTTCTGAGCATGCTGATGTTTCAGAATGAGCCCAGTCTCTCTCCTCTCCCGGCCTTTAGATACGCGCTCAAAACTCACCTGGACTGAAATCCTCATTGGCCGTTGTGTGTGTAGTAAATACATAGAATAGGCTTACATTCCTTGTTCAAGTCACAGAACGGGCTCCTGCATCAGTAAAAGTAGTGTCTGAGATAACTTTTGCATGATGATGATTTCTTTTGGATGACTGGACTGTAAATGACTTCAGTGGATATTAAGTCATCATAAGGAGTGATGATAATGTCCACGACAGGAACACCCTGAGAAATTACAAAGCTGCAGAGACTGAATTGTTAATAATCGAAAGTCTTGAAGAGAAATGACGCGTATTTGTGACGAGGAAAAAGTGGGAAATGTCAAGTACACAGTACACTCAGTTATGACAGCACACTCGATTATTCTGTTGCAACCCTCTTACACTCTCATCTCCTCTCAAACCGGTGACGTTCAGCTGATCCTAACCTAGCAGTTTTTTACTTATTTGCCAGTGAATGAACATAATGTGGGCCACATAATGTGAGCTTACGTTCTGCAACCAAGCTGAAATGGCATTATGCATCAGAGCTCTACCGACGCTCTTTCGTGTAAAGTACCATGTTAGAAATAAGATACAGAGTATGAGACGCATCTTTGAACTTTTAGTTGTGTGTGATTTGGTACATGGATGTTAGAGGGATGCTGTAGAGATGTAACGTGCCAACTGAGGTAGCATTAAACTGTGCAAACCCTGGTTTTGTATGAAATAACTTTATATGAGCAACTTTTAGTTACTAAAGTGTCAGAAGGTCAAATGCACAGAATTTTTGGTATGACATCGTTTCCCTTTAAGTACACTGTCTTTAGCATTAGAAACGATATAACTTTTTTTTTTAGAACTCATATTTTATATATAAAACCAATACATGCATCAGAAAATTCAAACAATTGATAAAAGCAGTGTCAAAAGTGCCCACTCAAGGTTTATGAGAAAATTAACTGGCTTTCAGACACTAAACTATACAGTCTATGTTCATGTGTCTAGTGTAACTCCTTTTGTGTTTCTTATTTTGGTTCCAAAGTGATGCTTAGTCATGGATGTGGGTGTCAAACTGAAAGGTGGAAAAAAGAATAATGCAATCACGCATACCTTGTACTGTATATTTGGTGCTGTTTAGTGGATCGTAAAGATGTATAGTAGTTAATGGAAATGGGCTTGATGTACACTAGGGGGCACCGGTTACCTAAAAGAAGCCAGCTTAGCTGCAACATCAAGCATACCCAACTGAAGTCCTTCTCACCATCTTTCATTGGATTGACCAGCATGGTCTGACTTACCTCTCTCTGTCCAGAAAAGGCCCACTCATGGACATGTGACAATGACCAGACTGTAATAACCAGACTGTGAATAATCGCAGACCCTCGACTGTGGCTGAGACACCTGGTGCCAAAGTCTGATTGGATGACCTCTGGCAGACCCTTAAAACTAACCATGTCCTTCTGTACAGAGCTCTCCTTCTTCTCCTCCTCCTCCTCTGCAGCTTCATCTCTTCTGCTCTGCTGCTTTCCACTGCTTAGTGCTGTATCCTTGCTGTACATTGTACTTGCATTCATTTGAAAATGAATAAAGAAGAGAGAAAAAAACAAAGAGAACAAGATAAATGAGAATCCCTCTGTTTGATCTCTGTCTGCAATACAATACTAGTGTTAAAATGAATAGAAAGACACTGTTCAGTCATGCGTTTCTTTCTCAGGCAGTGATTATTGCATATTTACATACCTGTTGCTGCATTTAGGCTGTTTCTAAGTTTTAGTTAAGGTACCACAAATGAAATGACAGCCAGGAGAAAACAACTGGACGCATGACACATCTGGGCACATCTGGGAAAGGTATTTTTACAAAATCCATACATGCTGAACTTTTTCAGGAGCATTGTTGCACGCACACATATTAACATACCGTAAACAAATATTCTCTTTGTTTTTTTTTTAAATCACCCAACACTTTACATGTATCTTGCTTATACCCCCTTTTGCCTTCAGACCTGTCGTAATTCTTCACGATATATATTCAACAAGGTTCTGGAAACATTTCACAGAGATTTTGGTCCATGTTGATTTGATAACATGCTATAGATCTCTCGGCTGCAGGGATTTGGTGACTGGAGGCCATTTGAGTACAGTGAACTCATTTTCATGTGTAAGAAACCAGGCTGCGATGACTTGATGTTTGTCACATGGCACATGCTGGAAGCAGCCATCATTAGATGGGTACACTGTGGTCAGGACAGAAACAGTCAGTAAAATTGTTCGAGTAAAGATGCAAACGTCAATACTAATAAATTTAGTATTAAGGACATTTTCAAGTGGTGTTTTTTTTAGTTCTGTTCTGTTTTGTTTTTGTTATTATTATTATTATTATTATTATTTGTTAGCTATTCTTTTATTCAGCTTTGACAGATGTAGTTGCCAGCATCTTATCCAAGTTTCAGATTCCACTTGGTGGAACATAAGAAGTGCAGGTTTCCAACCTCACCACAAGTGGAGGATTTTTATTAGTGGAACAACACTAGTAAATAAGCCTAACACTGATAAAGGCTTGCATTGCACAAGAAAAATTGTGTTTTATTGAAGAGCGTGCCTGGGTTTTTTTTTGTTTATATAATTTACTGCTGAATGGATTAAGCTGAATCAGCAGTAATATAGTCAGTCAAGTTTATGTTCTTCCCAATATACTTTTGAACTCAAACAGAACTCAGTTCCTTTTGGCAAACTTCCTAAATATAAAGCAATACCGATGCAGCATATCCAGCATCAGTGCTCTCTTCCCTTTGTTTAAATAGCACCAAACACTGACCTGATGTGAGCACGAAACTCTGAAGAAAAAGAGTCAGTGAAGGTGGTGCAGTTCAGATGCACAGTTTCAACCAGTTTATATAAATCTGTATTCACAGATGAAACAATTACATTTCATTTTATACATAAAAGTGAAAAAGATCTGCATGTATGAATATATGTCTGAAATTCAATCAGCCATGTGCATGTAGTGATCCCACAGGCTGATAAATAACATGGATTGAAAGATTTTGGTGTGACGCAGAAAGTCGATTCTGTTCCTCTGGATGTGATGCGAGCATGGATCAATACTTTTCTGTTTGACCTCATAATAAATTAAATTAAACTTTAAGGAGATTTTCTACCTTTTTACCTTCTGACTTTCACACTTTTCAAGAGCCGTGATAGAGTTGAAAACTCCAGAGAAAACCAGTCTGTTTTTTTTTTTTTTAATTTTATAAGGTTCTGGTAGAAAAGTGAAAATTATACCCACATGTTTGTAAAGCGAGTGGCCCGATGGAAAAATGCTCTTAGATTTTAAAGTACGCAAACTTCTCTCCCCTTCAGAGATCAATGAAGGAAACAAGGAAAATGGCATTATGTTTATTAAAAGCAGGTTGTTCCGTTTCAGACACTCTAAGCAACACACTGACTGATTTCATGCCTAACAGCGGCTGACAGTAAAGTACTGCCGCTACTTTGTAATAAGCTGGAAAAGTCAGTAAATATCTGCCACTTATTGTATTACAATACTCATTATGAAGGACAGAAGACAAAGGCCTGTTATGTCCTAAAAACGCCTAAAAAACATGATCTAAATTAGAGCATGACTGAGCCAAAACACAACGCGGATAAACAAAAGGAGCATAAATAAAACCTCTTTTGAATAATAACAACGTGGGAGATAACCATAGGACTTAAGGCTCAATTTGGGACCTGAGGATTTATACATACGCGACATGTGCGACAACGCAGCTGACATTGTTCGGCGTGCCTTTGTTGCACACTTTTCATAGATGAAGGGAGAAGATGAGACATCAATAAGTCAACAAAGATCTGCTGTTTACAGTGGAAGTAATACTGGGATGGACACGCAGCATTTTCTCACAATACAACAGGTATAACTGAACCTTGTAGGCCCCGTACCTTTGGTTCCAATCAGTTTCATGGCAGCTGAGGTTTTGATGTGACATAAAAGCATGAATAAAATCCAGGCAAAAGTTACAAAGGTCTCAGATTCTGGTTGTCATGAATCAATGAGACTTAGCTTCCTGCTTTTTGGCAGGGGATGACTAACAGTTGTTTTTTCCTCATTAGAACGCAGGAGGTTTTCCAAAGACAGCCCAAAAGATAGTAGGAAATGGCTTCAACCACTTCCTGTCTCAAATTAAGCTTAATTATACTCACTTGCTTTAGGGTTCCTTCACTCTCTGTCATGTTTAAATCCCATCAACCGAGAAGAGTCCAGAGGAACATACACATCTCTTTAATAAAACCTGCACAGCCTCTTAAGCGAAAACATATACACACATTCTATTGTGGCCTCCGAGATGAAAACCATACGAGAACATCCACTGGTTAGAAAGGAGACGAGTGAAAAAAAAAACATCTTCAAAGAGACTGCAGTCGAGCCACGGTGTCCTTTCAGTTCCATAAAAGCAACTTATGAAAGAGCCAGTTCCTTTCAGTAACCGCTTTAGAAAGGTGGAGGAAAAGAATCTTTGCCACAAAGCGATCTTTGTAGAAAGGAGTGGAAAGACACAGTAGTGCAGGAAAGGGAGCAGGTGGGAATGTGGCCGTCAGCCTGGTGTTGTCTTTGACCTGCTTTTTCTCCTCTTAATAAGCAGCTGCAGAGCCTGGTTCCTGCAGACATTTGTCATAGCAGCGTTCTGGCTGTGATGATTAGGGCTGCAAGATTGACCGTGGAGAAGGCCGAGAACTCCAAGGCTGCTCCCGCGGCTATGGCGTCTGAAAAACACAATCAAATCAAAATACAACAGGTGCTTGGTCTTGCATTTGAAAAGTCTCGCGTGGTCTAGAAATGCATGAAAACACTGTAGAGGGTCATTGAGTGTAGATTTTCACACAAAGGCTTGTCATAAATTATCACAGAACAGAACGGCACTATAGTGCAGTACAGAGAACTCATGCGAGGTGCGAGTGCACACAGTTATCAATAGATGGCACTAGTATGACATGTTCAGTTATGGGGGCAACCCAAGTTTCAAAGAGCTGGACTACTGAAGCGGGCAACAGCAACGCACATAGTTTGATCCAAATGGCACATCCACTCTCAAACAACCTCCTGGCCATACTTGGAGAATGGTGGAGACCATTTTGTTGTTGATAGTAGTCTCCCGGTCTGCGGATAAGAGACTATTTTAGAGGTAATGTGAAAGAGGAAATGACTTATTTGAAGACTAATATTACATCAATTAATTTGGGAAAAAAAAAGCTTCCTAAAAGAGTCTCTTGGATAACAATTTATCTATTTAATGCAGCTGCAGGGTGTGTTTGTACAAGTGCCAGGCTTGCAGTATGTGCATTGTTAGACACGCGCGCCTTGATCAAAAGAAGTGCTGTCACAGTGTTTCTCTGCAGGGAAACTAGAGGACCTAAATTACTTCCACTCAGAAAAGGGTGCAGAAAAGCCAAAGTGGATATAATTCTTTCCTGAGCGTGCACAGGTATATGCAAGGGCCATTTTCTGTACGCCTCAACCGAAGCTGGAATGTATTTATTCTTACAAAAAGAGAGAAAGAAATGTTTCAGAACTGCCCTACCTGCTATCTTGGGAATGGTAATCTGGCGACTGCTGATCCCTTCACCTCCATCACTGAAGGGTTTAATTTGGATCACATAGCCTTGGTTGACTGGCAGCGACAACTCCAAGGAGGTGTTGTTGGTCTCCACCACGTTGGGACGGCTGTGTTTGTCCTGGCTGTACATCACCTGAAGCAAACAGAGTGCGAAAGACGATAACAGAGTGTGGCGTGGCATGAAGGCACTCACAATGCAACATATGACTGTTTTTTTCCCTTCCTAACACGCAGACAGGAAGATCCAAGTGTGAGCTGCAGCTCGGCGAGTTGGAGTGAGCAGTATCTGAAAGTTAACAAGAACGAGACTCTTGCTTTAGATATCTGCACATGACTGGGCTGGATCACCGGAGGAGAGGGCTCAGTAGAGATAAGGGAAAACGCAGGAAATCTTCAGTCCTGGCTTTTCAGCTGCGGTTTGGGTGCATCTGCCCATTTCAACACAAGCTGAGCTCCACTTTCACTTTAACTTGTAACGGGAATAATGCGACTAAGAGCAAGTTTTCACACTTTTCGCCTGTTTAGCGTAGGAGGTTGCAAATTTGTGCTCCTTTTTATTTACATTTACAAGCCAAGTGACACTTGGAAAGACAGATGAAGATAAAAACCCTGAAGCAGTCGTTATAATATCTATTGTGCACTTGATGCAGCCGTGGCAAGCTAAATGTCACAATACGGGAAGATGAACGCCAATCAGATTTTACCTCTTACATGCTTTTCCTGAGATGACTCGCTCAGAAAAGTACAGTTTAAACTATGTGTCTAAAAATAATGGGTGCTGTGGGTGTTCGGGTTATCACAGGACTACTGGTTTAAGGCGTGGAGGCAATTTGTGTAGGACTTCCGAGGTTAAACTGAAAAGCTGCAAAATATTACACCAATGCGAGAAGTTCATCAGCACAACCAGTGTGTTCATAAATAACAGCGCGCTCTTATGGAGCAAATGGACCAAGTAACAGTCTATCATTCTCTGTTATGTTACTATCTATAAAACCCTTTACTTGTCAGCTTTGAATTGATTCTTGTTGAGGCAGTCTACCGTGGAAGTGTAAAACTTTACCTTATATCCTGTGACTTCTGACTCATTCTCCAGGGCGTGCACTTGGTCCCACTTCAGGATGACCTTGGAGTTGGAAGTGTTCCACATAATTTTAACTGGGGCTTGACTGGGCGCTGAGTGAGGACACGGGGAGCAGGGCACGGGGAAGAGGGAGACGGAAAAAAAGAGGCTGTCAAGTCGATAAACAGTCCTGAACCAACTCAGCATGAAGGAGATTTCTCATTATCAGTTTATCATCCCACTGTTAGGAGTGAGCAGTAAGAACGATCCCATTTTTTTTTAAGTTAATGGGGAAGTAACAAAAAAACATGAAAAATTTTGTATCATATTATAACGAGAATATTTAAATTATTAGCACATGTGAGTATAAAATTAAAGACATATGTCTGAAAAATAACATGCACACGAATGCAGATGACATGACACGCATTGCTGCAAACAGCAAACGGATTAAAGTAGAGATGTCACGTATACAAGACAATTTCAAACATCTATTTATTTGCCATAACACATGAATAACTTAAATAACACGGTGTGGCAGAAACGTACGGCGGCACCTGCTTTGACGTCTGTTAGTTTCACGCTGTTTGCATCAGCGTATCCGAGTACGTGAGAAGAAAACCGTAAAACCCACCAAAAATATTTAGATGTTTGGAACAATGGCTTTCTAAATATTATTTTTTCATGTGAGAGAAAAGCCTTTAACGCATTTCAAGTCTCGACAACATAAAACACTATTTGGTGTAAAAACGCCGACTCTTAAAATAACGCTCGACACAAATGAAAGCGCCACATTGTTCTGCTGTGAATGTTTCCTTCTTCAGTTACTGGTGAAATCCAATACACTGAATGGACCGTGCAGCTACAGCCAAATGAAAAGGAAGAAGAAAACAAAAACAAGAAAAACAATACACAAAGGAACACTGTCATTCGCCTTCAGTATCTTGTAACCGGAGTCCTTACGCGGTTTCTTGGTTGTGACATTGACTATGTTGCTCTGTGGGCCCACTCCAGCACTGTTATAAGCCCGCAGACACACGTAATAGGTACTGCTGCCTTCCAGATCCCTGATGAGTACTGAAGTTTTATTCCCTGCTGTCCTGATCACCGTAGCTGCCTCTTGCTTTTGCTTCTCACTCCAGTACTGCAACTAAACACACACACAGAATACACAGATTATACTTCATCTGCTTGCATCTAATTTGTTACTCAATATTCTCTGTGGGCTTGAAAGCCAGAGGGCCCTCATATACTGCAGTTTACTTCATAAATGAATAATATAAACACTAATGCAAAAAGGTCACAATGCTATTCGGTGAAAATCAAAAACAGATACATTGCCACTAGCTATTCGTGTTGCCAGTGCTGTCCACCATGTTTGTATGAGACCTATTGTGTGGGCTTGTGTGGGTTTGACCTCATAGCCTAGGATGCGTCTGCGGTTGTTGCTCCAGGGCAGTGCCTTCCAGGTGACCTCTACCTCGGACGCTGATACGCTCCTAACCCTGAGCCTCCCTGGAGCTCTGCTGGGCTCTGAAACACAGATACCAAGGGCACCGGGGAAAGAGAGGAAGACATGGATTTATTAAGCCTATAGACACTGTGTGGCTTAATGAATATATAGAAGCGATTAATTTACTCAGTGGTTTTAACAGACCATGATACCAACTTTAACGTCATAATATGGGAAATGTTCTCATTTAAACATCATTAGCATTTCCTCTTTTATTTATCGTCATACAATTCAATTCATCTCCATTTTATTTATGTTGGTCCGGTTCCAGTCATGTATAGTCGATTTATACTGTAAGGTAAACATCCTAGAAAAACCAATGATCTGATTATCCTCTATGAGCAATCACTTGGCGACGCTTGGGAGGAAGAACTCTGTTTTAGCAGAATAAGACCTCCAGCAGAACCAGGCTCAGGGAGGGGCAGCCATCTGCCATGACCGGTTGTTGGGTTGATGGGAAGGAGAAGAGAGAAAAGGAGAGCACAGAGGAAAGGATTTTTCTTCTTTTACTGTGCAACTGACAAACTTTGGGTGTGAAAATATAATTACATTCAGTTATTTCTGGCAGCCTTTTATTGGTAAAAGGACCTTTTTCTGCTGTATGTGTCTGTGTATGGATGTAGGTGCCAAAGTTAGAAAACCAACTAAGACAAGGGATGGCCCTCAGAGGTACTAGTCTATCAGCTGAAAGTGATGTTAAAGACTATTAATGATGTTCAAATCTCAATAGTTGGTGTAGTGTCCCGTTACATTAAATATTCATGATAAAATGTGCAATTAGGCTAAAGATGCATGAAGGTAAATTACCAGCTGTCTCAGGGCTCAGGACCCAGGACTGTGAAAGTGTGATTTGATCAGCTTATTAGCCGAACATTGGAGTCACTATAAACCAGATATAACAAATAAAGAACAGAGTGTCCACATAAATATTGCACAGTCAAAACGTATATTAATCAAGTAGTCATGCCCTAAATCATTCCTTGCTTTGTTGTATTTTTCCCTCAGCAGAGCCTTAATTTACTAAATTAGCATAAACCTGTATTCAGAAAGGCTTGAATCTAATGAACGAGGCCATAAATATATCAGGAAAATGTTAAATGAAGTCAAAAATAAAGTCACTTTTCTATGAACTTCTTTATGCAACCAGGAAACTAGCTTCAACAGTGTTTTAGACTAGGAAGATCATTCCATCTTTTATATACAGTCTATGTTTAGGACCAGAAACCAATGTTATTAAGTACATTGTTTATTTTAAGTATTAACAACTGTGGAATTATATTAAAATGTGACAAAAAAACTAAGGTCAGTCAGAAAATGCATCATTACTGCGTATGATCACTGAAACAATGTTTGTGCTTTAAGAGTATACACCTTCCTCTGCTGAGTAGATAGTGGTGACGGGACTGAAAGGGCTTTCTCCCTTGTTGTTGTAAACCCCGACTTTGACTTGGTAAGGGGAGAAGGGAGGGATGCTCTCATTCTTGAAGACATATCTAGAAGCATCTGGGGATGTGACAGCAGCCTGCATCCAGCCCTGCGCCCCGAGTGGGCGGAAAGCCACCACATATCCAAAGCCCGGGCCGCTCTGCATCTCCTCGGGCACAGGCTAAGAAGATACAAGATGACTCAGATGAATGACACAAGAGAGAAATGCAGGAATGATCCCGAAGATATTAAAACCTAAAAGAAGCTGAAGGCATTACTCTACATGCATGACTTTGCACGAAATGATCATCCTGTCTGGTAAAATGCACAATAAGCAAAATTCAAGACCACAGGATGTCACACCACTGGCCACACCTCACTCTCTTTTCTATTCTGTTTACAAGCTAGAAAGCTTTTGAGCAAAAGTCAAGCGAAGGGCAATGGAGGGGAGCAAAACAGCAGTGGAGACTTACAATGAGCTGAGATAAAACCAGCGCATATAAATTAGGAAACTAACAAAAATCAAAACATTTTTGTTTTTAATTCTTTTGTTTTAGCTGATGTCTGACTGCCCTCTGCAACCTCACGCTTACTTTCACCTTCACTTTACATTCAGATGTTAACAACAACAATAAACACCAAATAACAGTTTCGTAAATGCATTTAAATACATGCTCACCTCCCAAGTGATGACCAGCTCTGAACGGCCTCCACCACCACCACTCACCCTTGCTGGAGTTACCCTGGGAACTAACAGATTTAAACAGGGTTATATGTTCATGTCCAACAAATACACCCAGTATTCTGTTTCTCACTGTGAAATAACATGGCATGGAAACAGGTTCTGGTATTGAACGTGTTCAAACAAGTTGCAAATTTTTTAAAGTCACACTTATAAGAGTACTTCACAAATTTAACATAGCACCTGTTTAAGATCATGGCAAAGCAACTCAATCTGATTTGAGTGCAGACTTTGACTACGTCACTCCAAAACCACCTGTTTTTTTTTAGCTATTCAGAGTCGAACTTCAGTTTGTTTATGATCATTGTCCTGCTACATAATCCAAGTGAGCTTAAGCTTCAAGGCATGAACATTCTGGCTGGACATTCGATTGGAGAGCAGAATTGATGGTTCGTCCAGGTCCTGAAGCAGCAAAGCCGCCCCAGACCATAACACTACCACCACCTGTTTGACTGCTGGTGTGATGTTCTGTTATAGTTTGATGCAGATGTAATGAAACTCAAACCTTCCAAGATGTTTGCTGACTTAACTCAACTTTTGTTGAACTAGCCAAAGTTTATCATTTACACCCCGCAGTGTGGTTCACTGGCTTCGCAACTCATTAGAAATGGCTTTGCAAATCTTTCCAGACTTATAGATTGTCAATAACTTTGTATCTTATCTTTTTCTTAAGATTGTGACATGATGTGTTAATGGCTGTTGGGTTGCTTTTCAGCTCCACCTCTTCACATTTGTTTATCAGCCATTTCTTCCACACTAGACTCTGTTCAGCAAGGCGCATGAGCACACAAAGAGGGGAGGGGCTGGTAATTATATGGAAAAAGAAAAAGAAACCCTAAAAACGTGAGTCGATGTGAAACTCCAGCCCTGCTATTTAGTGACTTAAACTGGGGTTCTTTTTCCTTTTCAATACTGTTGTGCTAAAGCAACCTGGCATCAGTAATTTTATTAGTTCTGTCATGCTTTTCTTGCAGAAGCAGAAAGTTTACTGCAATAAAATCGAAATATGTTTTTTTTTAAAGTATTCAGTACGCGATGAAGATAATCCTGTAACCAGTTGTCCCAATGTTGGTATTAGAAAAAATGCAAGGAGCTTCTGATACATACGCGTGTCTTTGGTGCGGGCCTTTTTGGAGGGTTTGCTGGGCTCTCCTGTTCCGATGCTGTTGGTTGCCAAGACTCTGAACTCATAGTCCACCCAGGGGCTCAAGTCAGTGACAGTGGCTGACAGCTGCTTTCCTCCTAGCAGCTCAGGAACTGAGAAACATCACAGAAATTACCTTTCATCAAAGCCCTGCAGTATATTTCACTGACAATTAGCCAAGCAGGTTATACTTATTGACATTTTATGTGTGGAGTTTGGAAAGGACGGCTACCAGTTACTCTATCGCTCATTTTAAACCTTTCACCTTTCAGCCACACGACCTACAAGTACATTTAAATAAGCTAACCTGTGGTAACAGCCTGCCACCCGAGAGAAAAGGGCGTTCTGGCCTGGATGGTATAGCTTAGGATAGGGCTGTGGTTGTCCGTGCCAGGACCCCAGGACAGAGAGGCAGTGGTCTCTGTCATCTTAGTCACCTGACAGTTCACAGGGGGGTCTGGAGGACCTGCAAAGACATTTAGTCACAGCTTACTCAAATATATTGATACATAGCAGCTTGACACAAACGTATAGGTGATATCAGAGACTGACTAGAATGTGTTTGTGGAGCTCGAGTGCAATGCTGAATTACACTAAGTCCAAAATCAACACTTACAGTAATGAATCCGTATCAAAAATATAAAAACAGATCATTGATTTTTTTCCAGCAAATGTGGACTTTCTTCACTTAATAAGATGTTTTTGTGGCTGCGCTGCCACCAGAATCTCTGCCAGGGTTTGCAGAGATAAATTAGAGCATGCACAATTTAATAAATAGGATAGAAAAAGGGAGAAAAAAAATGAAAATGCTTTAATTATATACACAACAAGTAATTATTTGCAATCTTTTATTTAATTTTTGGTATGTTAACGTAGACTATAAAAAAGAAAGTTTGTTTCAATCTCTAATGAGTCGGCTCATGAGCCAGCTGCAATACATGTGTTCACTTTAATGTGAGTGTAGCTGTTTGCTACTCTAGTGAACTATTGCTATTATCTTTTCCTTTTCTCTGGTGTCTCCAAAATGGAGGTCAGTGAACATTTTTAATTCCTTCTGCTCCACAGGAACATTTGGTGAGCTTTTCCAGTCCACTTAGAATTTACTGCCAGCTACAAGAAACCCATCTGCAAATACTAAGGAATAAGGAGATAATGCGACTCTTTACGTGACGTGTGTAGTGCTCATTTCTCATTTTAAGAGGCCGATCTTTCACAGTATAGCCCCAGTAGAGAGCACAGCTGCAGCTGCTCTGCCTGGCTGTGACAGGTGAAGCTGTGGTTTTTCTTCAGACCTCGGCTGCTGCTGCTGTTCAGTCTATAGTGGCACTGTATGAATATGTCCAGCTGCTACAATAAGCTACTAAACTGTCACTGTTGCCCCCATTAAAAAAAACATAATGTGTCACAGCCAAAATAATAACCAAAGCACATCCACGGCTGCTGCCACAGTCACAGAGCCAGCTGCGTTATCCCAAAGCTGTGAGCGTAATCAGAGCTGGTCTGTCTCAGCAGCGGTGAGAGGGAGAACTGATGAACGAGCTCCATTTATCTAAATGTGACCCGAGCAGCCACAGACTCTCGCTGCAGACACGACCAACAGAGGTTCACTTTTCTCAATAGGTCAGATGAAATCGTTATTGGGAAGTACTGAAATGCAAAGGTATTGAAAGGCAATGCAAGAATATAAGAAAACAACAACTTTGGGTCTATCACAACACTACTACTTTTATCTGTTTAGGGTCTCTGCCCTGAACACATTTGTTGTATTTGTATCTATATTTGGAGTTAAATGGGTAATGTGTACAGTACATACAGAGACTAGTTGCATATTGTCCAAAGATCCATAAGTCCATAAGCACATAATCCATAAAAAGCACATATAACTGTTAGACAATAACAATCATAAGGGCATTGCATGCTGTGTAATTTTCCTTATAACTGTGCGTGTAATTGGAACAGCTTAGAAGAAAAACAACAAACTGGTTTAAGTTTGGAAATTTTGAAAGGAAAAAGTTATTAAAGAAACATTTTTGGGTTTGATCTTTTTTTTTCTTTTTTAAATGGGACATCCTTACCTCTGACAACCACATCAGTGGCAATAGAAACACTGTCCACCTTGGTCTGAACAGCGCAGGTATACTTCCCAGCATGCCTCAGTTGAATATTCCGGATCATAATGTCACCATCTGATCGCTGTTGGTCCAGATGTCAGGGGGAGAAAACAAAACAAAAAAGTGAATAACACAGCATGAAAATGGGACTTTTAAAGTTGCAAAATCAAGGAAAAGAGCTTGAGCACAAGCACTGTGTTGCCATGATTTATTTTGGCATCCAGTTCGTTACATCACGAAGGAGAAAGGTACAGCACGAGCCCAGGGACACACCAAATGACTGAGTGCTGCTTTTCATGATCATTTATGAGCACAGGTCTTTGTGAGGTATTAAAAAGCTTCTTTCAGCTTCATCCCTTTTATTCACTCTGATTCCATTTACTCTGCAGACAACCATTCAATGCCAAATGCATTATTAGCTTTGAACTTTAAAGTTGGAGCTAATGTTAAGTTGATGTCTTATCTGTGAAAGTAGGGAACTGTGAAACAGGATGAGACTTGGTAACTACTTTGATGTATAATCAGGGACATTTTAAAGAGATAAAAATTCAGTTGCTCCAAGTCATCCATGCTTTGATACTCACCACCATTATTAAAATAACATGGGCAAGAATATAATGGGTCACAGATCTCTCACTATGCAAAATGTTTTTGTGAGATAACCTTGCTTACAACATCAAGTGACACTGCTAGAAAAAAAAAAGTGTAGTCATGGATACAAAAAGATAGATACAAAGCAAGGTTTCTGGTTTTGCTTGTAGTCCAAGGTTTGGTTATTAATCATGTCTCAGCAGGCTTTCACTTTTATTTGATTTAATAATAATATTTTTTTTAAAGTATTTGTTCCAGCAAACAGCAATGGAAGCACAGGCTCAGATATTCAGAGCTAGACCAGGAGGAGGTCTTATTTTGTGCCTGAAATGACTGTGATAGTTGCAGCTAGGAGCAGCCATTTCCATTTATGTCCATAAGTATTTGGACAATTACTACACTTTTGTTTAACCTCTATATACCCCCACAGTGGATCTTAAATCAAACATTAATGGTGTCCTTAAGGCCTGTGTAGTTTAATTGAAAATGTTTAATAAAAGTATTGTATTGACTGTTTGGATTTTTACTGCCATTTTCATTAATTGTCCCCCATTGAAAGATTGGACAATTGACTCACAAGCTGTTTCAAAGTCAGGTGAGTTCTCCTCCCCTAATAAACAGCTTATTAAATTTTTTATTTATTATTTTTTAAAACACGAATCGATATGATATGATAAGATAGACATAATGTCATGCCAAGTAATATCCTTTTATACTGCTTGCCCAGTGTGACATACATAAAATACTGTTACCATAGCCAATGCTCGTGGTTCTCTCTGCCTTTAGTTTTGTTTTCTGCATTGTTATTTTGTTGAGATCAGGTGACCAGCTCAGTCATTGGGAAATTTGGGTCATTATCTATTTGCACTGTTAAGTGTTGGCTGAATCTAAGTATGGATCTGTACACTTCAGAATAAACCCTGCTATCAGCAGTCACTTGTATGATGGGCAGCCATAAATGCAGAGGCTTTCAGTTGTGCATTTATTATTTTCATGAATGTGCCATGAGTCAATGGGTCCTCCTTCACTTGAACTGGCTTCTCATTGGACCTCATATTGCAAGTACCAAGTGCAAATACAACATTTTGAGCCTCCAGACCTTTAATCTGCTTGTCATGAATCAAGGGAACTATCCGTTTCTTTTGACACTCAGAAACGCTAAACTGTGTATTAAAATGTATATATAACACTTTGTGTTTCATTCAAAATAAGAAAAATTCCGTCTGGCCCTAACTTTATGTCAACAGGAAGAATAACATGTACGTTAAAAGTCATGGAGGTTTACAAGGGAGTCTGGAAATCATGAACTGATTTTATAAAAGATATCAAAGAGGTTACGCAGGTTGAAATCTACAGCTATGAATGTAAATAGAGTTAAACCCCACAAGAGGATGACGTCATATTTTGAAAAACCTTTGTAATGGGTTAACTGTTTGTTTCCACTCATTTATATATGTTTGCTTTTTTACAGATTGACTTTTATGATCTATTATTATTTATTCTATATGGATTTTGGCTTTAAACACGTGAAGTAGCACGTGTACATGTTTTAAAGTAATAATGCTGATGTGTCTAAAATGAAAAATCAATGAAGATATTTGAAAAAGTAATATTGAGAGAAAGATTACGTCATAATTTTTGATTTGATAACAGGTGCCCAATTTTCTGACATTGCTTGTTTGTTTGTTTTTTCATTTTAGCTAACATTTTCTTTTCTGGTTAGACACCATGAGTGACACAACTGATCAATAACATACCTTCATTTAAAGCAATCAGCTTTACAAGATGCAAGTAGCTCATCTCCTCTTTGAGCTGTAAAATGTTGGCAAGTTAACAAAACTTGCAGTCTGATATAAAACTTTACAGTTAGAGACATCTTTTTAAATTTAACTCATTCAGCGACTTGCAGCTGACATTTTTCAGTTCACTCTGAGCTGTGCTGAAAGAATGTCAGCAAGGGCATCAGAAAGTAGAAATCAAATACTGAAATTCAACCATTTAGTGGAACAGCACTTGGATCTTAAAGTATCTACAGTTGTAAAGCTTTTATTTTACGGATAAGGTCACGACTCGCTTTTATTCTATGTAGAGGCTTCACTCTCTTTGAGTTCATAGAGGACTCCATGAATATTAAAAAGCAGACAGCTTTGCAAAAAAAAATAAAAAAAAATATATATATATATATATATCTAAAGCATATCCACAAAGTCGCATTTATGCAAAACAGATGAAGTAAGTTAATAATGCGACTATTCACAACATGTCGGCATGTTAGGGGTATGTAAGAGTCTGATGTGTTTGCTAAATGAAACTGCAAAGCTTCTCGTTGTTTAAGATCATGCCAAAAACAAACAAACAAAAGCAATAAAAAACAAAAGAAAAACAAGAAGCCTGGTCCTTATAATTGCTATTTCTTATTAAAAGATGATGATCACACGTAACACATGGCTGAGCAATGCATTATGAGTTTCTTGGTTGCTGCTTTTGTCAATGTAGGAGGTGTTATTAACAAGCAGAACAAGCAAAATAGTGTCCTCCTGTTCTGTTATAATAACAAAAAAAACAATCAGTCCTGCATGATTCATCATAAATGTGCAGCATTTTGCTCCTTAAAAGCTGAAGCTAGAATACAGTTGCTAAAATAAATGTAACTTTTAATGGAGCTATACCCAGTTGGGTGGATATATGTAGGTGGATATAACGAAACTTGGAGACCATCACAATTAAAGTTAGCTAGTTGAATATGAGCTAAAAGTAAAGATTCTTGTCCTAAATTTCAGATTGGTCATATTGAGTTTGGAGGAAAGAGTTTTCAATATGAGTCTAACCTTTTTTTTCAAGGAAGCAAACACACTTGTACAACTCAAAAACTGGACTGTGGACAGGCTGTTAACAACTCCTTCATTAATCCATTCACGAGGTAAAAGGCAGTACTAGGATGGAAATCTCTTACTGTAAGCACACATGACAAGGGAGCCCTCTTGAGCCTAAGGTAATCTTAAGTCTTGAAGAAGACTCCACAACACACATGATCCTGTGTAAAACACACAGGAGGCAGCGTGACACATGCTTACACTAAGATGCAACAGAAGACAAGCACAGCTGAATGAATTTTGAACCTAAAAGTTTCAATGATATTTCTGACTGAAAAGTCTGCGCTCACTTCAGTTAAATCTTTTTTGTTTCATCACAGAGTCAAAATGATCAAAACTGTGTCAAAGTCCAAATATTTCCAGGTTCAATTATCTGTAGCTTTTCATCTGTAATAAAAAAATTAGTATGTAGAGAATGTTGTTCTTATATAGAGAGGGAAATTCTTCCCAAGTGGCCTTTCTTTAAACTCCCCCTCTGATGCCATGCTTTTGATTTTAGCTTAACAGAGTCACTGCTGTCAAACGAAAACATAAAAAGAGGGGGATGTCATAGAAGTACTTGTTTTACATCTCAGAAGAGTTTAAAACATCTGGGGAGGAAATCCGTGATTCATCTGTGTTTAGTAGTGCCTCTGTAATGAACGTCAAACATCGTTTAAACAACTCAAATCAGATAATTGTGTTTGTATGTGTACGTGGCTTCTGAAGCTCACATTATAATTGTGATCTAAAGGGGACGTTCGGGTTCAACTTTTAGGCGATAGCTCATCATTTTCTACCCTCCAGCCACAGCCTGGACCTCCCTTCAGACCCGGAGATGTACTTACCCCACCAACTTTTTCAAAATAAGCTCCGTGACTTCCAAAGTGAATGAGCTGCTCGTTGAAAAACCAGGTGAACTTGAGGTCCAGAGTTGGGTCGTGTGATACCTGACAGGGCAGGACAATGCTCTCACCTACAGTCACATCCAGATGACCTGCTGGACTGGTAATCACAGTTGCCTCTGTAAGCACAGAGAACCATTTTACCATGCCATGTATACATTCTAGTTTTCCTATATCTCTGTGTATTTATACATGAAATAATTTACATCCCAAAAATAGTTTCAAAAACAGGATCATGGTCTTAAATGTCAACAACCAACAGAGAAGAAGTAAAATAAACAAGCGCAAAGGAAAACTCAAACACCAACATGGCAGGTCAGCTTTGAGTCTGCAATTTAGCTCTGTTTGCATGAGACAAAAAGCCATCCTATTTCATCCCCGGTGTGATGCGCATCAACATAATCTTTGGTCGTCTCAGCTTGCCGTCTCATTCAGCGGCAGAGAACATAGTGCGGTTCAGAGTGTGGTTCAGTGCGATGCAGAGAGGACCATAAACCAGACTGAATGTGAATTATGCATTCATGTCATAAGCATCTAATGGACAGGCAAGCCAGTGCAGCATGTCAGGGGGAGTAAAGGTCTATATTCAGCTCTGTCAAAACAAGGCTGTTTGTTTATCTTCACCCCCCTTAGGAGAACCGAATGGTCATGAAAGTATATTCCAGGTGATTTTTGGGAAAGCTTGGCTCTAGATGCAAAATACAGCAGGCGAAGCAAAACTTTCTGCTTCCGATTTCATAGCTGTCACGTTTATTTCCTGTCACAGATGGAAGGAAAATCATAAACTGGCTGCCTTTTTCCATTGGTGAGCTCTGCACAAGGCAATCACCAGTGTGTAAACGTATCTAAAACCAGTATATGCTCAAACACTCATAAGGAAGGTTGATAAGTTTGGAAATGAATTCAATGTCTCGGCTCGAATTAGCATAGGAAATACAGAGATCTGTCTGAATATCAACATTATGAGGTGCTGAAGCCTAAACAGCACGGCTGAGGTTCAATAGAGTCAAAATAACCCAGAAGTGGAACATCAGCCATCAGCTCCTGGTAAAATCTTAGGAATGATTTACCACCGAGCAGCCAAGTGAAAGCCAATTATCTGCAATTAAGGAGACAGGAGGATAGAAAGCACACACAGATGGAACACCTTTCATATTGATATAGCAAATTAATTAGGCTGCTTGTTTACCCATCCAGCAATTACACACAAAGATTTATTAATGCGCAGTTGTAATTGTGGGCCGATGATAAAGTCCAGGATTTATTTTCAGTCGTCAGGACTGGATCCTTAACTGGTAACTAACGGTGTCTTTCAGCTTCTTGGTGCTGGGAAGGTAATGCAGAGTGATTAGTGGAACCTGATTGACTGACAGCCAAACAATGAACTGAAGCTCAGCATGAACCTCTGTAAAGCAGAGGAGGCGAGACTCGATTTTTACAAAAATAAAAATGATTCTAACGTTCGACTAATTGAGTGTTTCTGAAATAATAAATGTAAGGGACTGGAGCATATTCTGCTTTCAATAATTGAATACACTCAGATTTTAGACTGCTATGCAAATATAGCAGGGGATCTATACAATTGCCATTTCATGTACTTTTCCCTGATAGCATCTAAGAACTCATTGGTTGTCTAAAAATAAAACCTTAAAAAAAACCCAAACACAAAACAAATTATCAGGAAAATTATTAATTGACTAATTATGTATTACTATGGAATAAATACTTATTCATATCATAAATATGCATTTTTTTTGTGAATACAATGTCTTTACATAGACAGAAAAACACATAAACGCACACACATGCCATACACATATATACTGCATTCATTGCTATGTATAAAGAGGCTGTGGGGGAAAAAAGACAGCAAAATTGGGCTTCTTTGCAAAGCAATTTGCAATTTAAAGTACTTGTGAAGAGGAATCACCAAAAGGCATTTTAATAGAGCAGTGTTGTTGACTCTGCTCTTTAGAAAGACCCAGAAAATTCCTTGCTCTGCAAAAGTGCGCAAATTAAAGGGAAAGGAATCTTCAACAAACTAAACATGGCTACGTGCCACTCTGCAAAAAAGTATGAATTAAACATAATGGTGCAAGAATTCAATGGGTCTCATGTTCCACTTCCTCCAGCCACCGTCAATCAACTAATTGGACTGTATACCGTTCAGGTAAGAATAATACCAGGAATTCGGCTTCGCTGTTTGGTCATCAACTTTGCAGTGATGATGAGTGCTCACCTAAAGAGTAACACCACGTCTCACAGCTTTAAAGCAGACACCTATAAGCTTGGTTTCTTTTTCCATACAGTAAATGCTTTACTTTAGTGCAAAGGCTAGATGAAAAAAACTAAAGCGATTTAAACAGATTCAACAAACAAAAACTACCAAACCCGTTAATGAAATACTTGTGGTGGGGGGGGGAGGCAAACACACTGTTAGTATGCTAGACACAAAGGGGAAATTTTTTTTACCTTTTACCAAAAGGCTGCCAGCACTACTCGCTACTCCAAACTGGTTTCTGGCTACACATGTGTACATTCCAGCATCCGTTTTACTAACATTGGAGATGCGTAGGCTTCCATTATCCAACACCATAACTCTGTAAAGGGTAAAACAACCATTAATTACACATTTTTACATACTGTATATATGTAATGCATAAAAACATCAAGTTCATTATTTGATTAATTTGTTACCCTTTCAGTGCTTTTATATAAGCAGGAACCTAGCATTGAAAGTGCCTGCATGACCTGTAGCTGTTATTGTGGGGTGGTTATTGGTGCTTTTTTGGTAGTAGTAGTAGATGCTTTTAATTTTTAACTATAAACCAACCAACTAACTGTAAACAGAAATCAGAAAAATCAAGAAATGTTTTCTCTGCTCTTATTGGCATATAACAAGAGTGGAAAGCTGAGAAATGGGAAAAAAGAAAGCACAAAAATGTTGGTGCTCACTCAAGCAGCACTAAAAACATTCACTCGAAAACAGGTCTTAAAAGCATGTCGGTGTCAGCAAGGCCTTGAATATGCACCGTAAATATGGGCACAAATAACATGTTACAAAATAGGCTTAACGAAATTCATCTTGCCACATTACAGTGTGTTTGAATGTAGTCAAGGACAGAGGAGAAAAGAGGAAAAAAAAAAACATGTAAGTGGGAAACTTGTTTGTTGAGATCCACTAACGCCTTACACAACCAAACACTTTAGAAAAGTACGGCCGCGCAGGTGATTGAGGTACAAAATGATCAAATAAAAGGGTTTGATTAATTCTATTTAATGTGATGCCAAAAATGCATCCCTTTTGCCTTGGTGGAAAAAAAAAATTGCTGGAGAACAAATGCTCAGATTAAAAGCTAAAAGGATTTATTCATGTGTTCAGCATGCAGTGGAACAGAACCATTCATTTCAAAACCCATATTTCATCATGGCATTATCATATATCACTCACACAAGATCGGTTTGATATGTCACAAAGCTGTTCCGTTTTAGCACCTACGGTTAGCATCTAACCTTTCTGCTGGGTTTTAGAAAACACATTTCCGTTGCCGTCTCTGATTTTCCTTTAATTACTAGATGTAATTTATCACACGCCTTGCTTACTCACGACACTTATCTCACCATGATTAGAGAAATAAGATATTTGCTCTTTTTCACTTATCTTGGTTTCCACTGTAAATAATGAAGGCGTAAACTTACATTACTCATTTATAATTGTCGCTCATTATCCGTTGTACTTTGTAGAGACAAGGAAAATAACCGCAGAGGCATGACAAACTACTTGTTACAAAATGCCATCTCTCAGTTGTCACTCTGAAGCCAAAAAATGTGACTTGCTGAAATGTCCACACTGTCTCCACCAGCTCTGATCATCCTAGAGGGGATCCTATATTGAAAAAGCCCCTGCAGTCTTCAATAAAATAGCAAACTGTAAAAAAAGACAATAAAAAAACTCAACTTTCCCGGTCGTGCAAGACAGCCACTGCTGGTTGAACTAATTTGTTCGGGTGTTGTCAAAGTTATTACAAACTCATTAAGCCTCATGAGCACAAATTAAAATTTCCTAATGTGAAACAGATGTTACACTAAGATTGGGATGATTTGGTTTAACTGACAAAAAGCAAGACATGATTATTGCCATGTGTCAGGATTTCTGCGATGAAAACTAATTTGTCAAAGGAAGAGACTACAACGCTGAACAAACAGTCAGCACTCGAAGGCAAATGCGTTATTGACATTTTTGATGGATGCAAAGGAGAAAATCCTCCGGCGTCATCTCTTTTACAAAGGCGAGCCGCAGTGGAAAATCTGTCTTCAGTTCATTTCTTCGGTTGGAAAGGTCATGACAATTTGATTAAATTATCTCCCAACAATTTTTGATACTGCCTTTCAACAATCTTCTGACCGTATTTGTATCCTTACAAATCAATTATCCTGTCAATAAATGTCATGCCCTGCAAACCCACACTAGAAGCTCCCACATCATCAACTAAACTGCACATTATAGAGTAACGGTTAGAGGCCAGATTTTCAAAAATAACTGGAATGAAAGACAAGCTCGAACACTGATTTTTAAAAGGTCCCTTTAAGGCAACGTGGATCCGTTGAAATGTTTCAAAATGACCTGTATCGCTTCAAAGGCTGGAAGAGTTAAAACACATCAGCCCTTTCAATGGTGCCCATTCCCCATGGAGCCGGGGGTACACTCTCCAAACTGAACTGAGGGCTTTCCTTTGTAATGGGCTATAACAAAGAGTTATGGATATGAGATGTCACACAGATAAGACTTGCCATTAAACAGTGCAGCAGACATTGTCAGGCCTCGTCTTCACCAAAGCTACAAAGTAAAGGTGTGGGATAAAGATGTAAGGAGAATTATCAGCCTGAAATGCTTTTGCTTGGTTCCCCTTCCTTTAAAAGGTTGCCCTGGAGCAATTAAGGCACTGGGGAAATTTGTGGGGCACATAAAAGCTTGAGCAGTGTGATATAGTAAACAGACACTTTACTTCAACCTTTCTGGCCGGTGTTAAAGTGAGCTTCTGGCTGTGATCTAAAAGCCTGCGCTGTCTCTCCATGGTGCAACAAAAATCAAGAGGCTGTAAATGAAAAACATTATTTTAGCCAACTTAAAAAGCACTGCATAATTAACTCAGTGTATTACTATGAACTTGCAGTATTCTCGGGTACTACTTCTGTCACTCACAAGTGAATCACATTCTGGCAACACAGCTGGAAAGCTCTTGCTGTTTGAGTACTAGGATTATAAATTGATTCCCATTACATGATAAAGTGATACATACACTACCGTTTAGCATAACGATCTTAAGCACCGTGGTTCAATCTAAAGGTAATATTCCTGAGAGCTATTTCCTATATCCGTTTTGCAATAGCTGGCAGTGGTCAGCGCTGAAATTAAATTAAGGTAAGCACTTTATCGTTGACCTCAAAGTTCCCCACATAAGTGCATAGAAACCCTGTTATAAAATTATTTTGTTATACTGTGAATACTAGGAATGTGTGCTGGAGTAGGTATCACCCCTGCATGATGTCATTAATCAGATCCCGCCTTGTTCTTAGTTGATTTGTTTTCTTCTACTCCAGATCCTTGAAAACATTATCCCTGGAAGATTAGAAGGAATTATGGGTACTTTAGTTGAGCCAGTGGGATGGATTAGTGTTGTGCCACTGCTGTAATAGCATTGGTAACAGCCCCCATTTCGATGTGGAGCAAAGTAAATGCTAATGAGCCAGGAACAAGGGAATAGGCTTGCAAGAGATGTTGCAATAATGTCAGAACCTAACATCTTGCATGCATCTTACCCACTTCAGGGCAAGGCTCTAACGTTAAATCCCACAGGGCAAATCTGGCCTTTATAGGTACAATTGATATTGCAGTATGGATGCAATTTCTTTCAATGCTTAAGAGGGTGATAAATCTGCAAGCTGGTCCCAATATTTATCAGCCATTTGCAACCATGTGCTGCTGAAAATAAAATATTTATCTGAAGTAAAGATATCGAACCCCATGATTTCCAAACTTACACTCTTGCAGGGGAGAGCCGAGACATGACATAACCTCCGGCACCCCCCACTGCAGTGCCAGTGGGTATCCCAGAGGTTAGATGTGGAAAAGCTGCTGGGCCAGGTGAACAATTAATCCCATGTCAAGAGAGAAATGTGAACCCCTGCTACATCACTGGATTTGCCAGCAGGCGAGCTTTACCTACTGCTGGGTCTCTGCTGTTCAAAATACAGATGTTGTCAAACAGTGAGTGACTTACTATCATACAATGGCAGATTAAAGCAGTACACCTGAAATATTTGCCCCCAAAAACACATTATTGAGTCAAAGTGAATGTCTGCATCCATCCATTTGCTGCATTGTTTGAGCGAACAGTAGAAATCTCCATCAGTGACTAACTTTACTTCCTACTTCTACCTTAGCCAGTATCATGTCTCAAGGGGGAGACTTGTTTTTTCCTTCTTGTCTGATTAACATTTGTTTTTCCTTTTGCAGTATGCTCTCCAGCACACAGCGGCATCGCATTGATCTGTACTTAACCTGACTTTTAATAAAACAAGGTGCACAGCCAGTTTTCCTTGTGTCACCAACACTATCATAAAAGAATGTATGTCCAGCAGCTGTCAGTTGATCAGTCCTTTTGGGGATTTCGCTCTTTCCATGTCTCGCTGGTGGTCTGGCTCATCGTCTGACTTGTGCTCTAATGACCCTCCAGGCCTTACATGCAACTAATGAGCTGATGGATCAGTGCATCGATCCAAGTGCCGCAGTCTAGGAATGCCCAATTACCTTAAGTAAACAGTGTAGAAACTCAGCTTTGAGCACAGCCCGAAGACTACAACAGAGTTCAGGAAGAAAACACAGAAAGCAGGGAGAGAGCACACTATGCAATTCAAATTGCATTGTGTCACACTGTGATTTTACTCTTTGCTATTTGTCACTTGAATATCAAGTAGGGAAAAATAGAATACAATGATAAAAAAAAACATTCTGCAAGTAAAGCAGAAAAGCTAAACAACAGTGATCCCCCACTCAATACAGTTACAGCTCAACACAAAGAAACCTGTTACCTGTGGCTCTCTCTCAGGGCTTCCTTCCCCTTCCGCCATGAAATCATGCCTCGAGGAGACATCCTGGGCTTGCATTCAATTAGAACGTCGCCACCCTGTCGGGCCAAAGTTTGGGCCTTCAACAAGTTCTGGGAGAAGTCTGGAGCAATTGCTGGTGGACAAAAGTGGAAAGGCATGTGAATACTGTGAGGGAGATGAGAGAGGCGTAAAAAAAAAGGAAAGGTAGAGAAAGAGACCGATGAGCAAGGTAGAGGAGCTAGAGTGCCTGAGCTTCCTAAAACACAGAGGTCACTCAATCCATTAGGCAGGTCAGCTCTCACATCCTTTTCTTTCAACACACACATATCCACACATGGAAAGACTGTAATGCATCCGTAAATGCAGGAGAACAGACATGGCACATTTTTAGGAAAATAATTTATTTGAAAAGAAAGTGATTTTCCAGATTTCCTTAGGAAGACATTATGCATTAAAGATAAAACCGCAGGGCTCTGAAGCAAAATGAGTGGATGTAAAACAAGAGGGAGGCTTTGCTGCTGTTGCTTTAGGCCTTAATTACTAAGGCGCCGACGTCCGGAGCTGTTTTGTATGCGAAACTACTCAGCAGAAAGCTCTTCAAAGTGAATGCACAGCCTGGCGCCAGTGACATGGCTGAGCACCTGCCAACATATGCCGGTGCACGTGCATATGCAGCACTACACAATAAAATATGCTTGCACCTATGCATGTATTGCCCCCTCACTACTATTTCTTGACACTCTGTGTAAAAAGCTAGCCAACAGTTTCTGTCTTCCTCGTTTTCTTTGTTTACACGGGTGGTTTTATATGACCTCGGGAGTTTCAGTACAATCGGTTTATAATGGGTAACTTAAAAGCAGGCAGCGTAGACCAATGTCTGTCATATTCTATAAGTGAGAAAAGAGGAAAAACAATAATAATAATTGAATTTAATTAACCAGGCAAACTTAACATAGTTAATTAAAAACAAATCCACCTACTCAAGTTTTCAAAATATTTAGATGTCTTATAACTGAAACTATTTATTCATTATTCATTATAAGAACATTTAGCTTTGTAATTTGGCGTAGGCTGTTAAAATTATAATTTGATATATTTGAGATGTATTACGCAAATCCAGATCCCTTTCTTTGACAATGCAACAAGGTATTGGTATTAGTTATTAGTAATCGCTGACAATGAGTGGTCAATCAGTCTTAAATTGATTTGTGTGTGGCGACTGTTTTACTGCTACAGTAATTTTAGACCTTCGCACCAAACATTTAAGCCAAGCGGCTCTGTGACCTTTACATCATCCACCCTGTTCAGCTGACCGTCAGAGTTAGGTATGTTTCTGAACAGAAAGCATTTAAACCTCATCTGTTGAGCCGTGGCGTTGCTCCTGAGATTTTTACAAATGCTATTGCAACAAACTCACACACCAAAGTACTTGAAAATGCAGTTTGCAGGACAAGGATTCACTCTGTTTCCAAAACAATAGCCCAAATGTGCAGACCCAAATGAGTAAATATATCAGACAAAATATGGAATCAATTTTTTCAGCTCTTCGTACCCAGACAGTTTTAGCATCTTGGTGTTTTTTAACTACCTTTACCTGTTGACCTGAATTCCTGTTGCCAATTATGTGGCTGCCTTTTGACAATTTCTCCAAACCAAAAGCCTTTTACTCTACAGTATATACAGTATATACTGCATATTGAGTTCACTTCCACTGCGTCAGCTACTGTAGTTGTACTTTGAGACATGCCTCATCTTCCATAATTACACTGCATCTGCCGAAAGTAACCATACATCAAAAACACAAACGCATGTGATCCATGAACTTCACAAGAAGTGCAGGTTTTCTGGTGATATTCTGGAAACTGTGCATAATGAGCATATTTGCATAATTGACAGTAAAAAGTTATCCTTATTTATGTTAAGCTTGGTATCTGTACAGCTTCGAAGGTCATCATCTGCCATTTTATCGTGTGCCTCTTGACCATCTATTTGAAAACGCTGCCTGATGATATTACGTATTTGAATAACATAATATATAACTATTCAACATATAGTTGTTTTATCCTGGTATACACAAAGACTCAGTTTATAGTCCAGCAAACATGTCAGTCACTTCTGTCTTGCTAGGTATGGGCAAGCATCAAATAAGGTCATGTGCACAGAGCTAGAGTACTACTGGCAACAGATCTTCAGACATAATTGTGCTTTTTCTTCAGTCTCCTTCACAGAGTGAAGAAAACTCATATTTATTGTATTTCTAAGACTTTTATGAAAGAGAAAAAAGAGGAAACTTTACTGGAAAAATGTATTTAGCATTGTTATTCTAGTAGGTGTAAGAGATATAGCCTCGTGTTAAATTCCCTCTTTGTTAATTTAGGTAAATTAACAGCTATCTATCTTTGGTCTTACCTACAACTCGCAGCTCGGCATTGGTAAAGATTCGACCATGCTTGTTCTCTGCCATGCACTGGAACATGCCAATGTCACCCAGGTTCAAGCTGCTGATTGTCAGAACTCCATTATTCACCAGAACTCGGTCCTGTTAGAGACAGAAAGACACACATGATCGGAAATGAAAACTGCTCAACAGCCAGACAACAAACAGGTTTAGAGCAAATTTGAGGAAGCAACTGAAGGTTCTTACCTCAGGTGCAAAAATATGCCCCAATACACTCCAAAGTTTGCATCTAATCAGGAGCATCATCTTTGTAGATGGTACTCAGGTTCTCAACGTACTCTGCACCTCAACTGGTATTTTACTGAAACTCAGGAGAACTTGACAGTACGTCTCTAACGGTAAAATTTGTATTTTCAGTCTAGTACTTGTACAGTATATGATACTGTACAAGTACTAGACTGAAAAGATTTACAGTGGGCAGAGCTATAGTGAGAGATTTAATTAACAATCGTTACTGAACAATAATTAAAATCAAGCACATCAAACGTGCTGCTGACTCTTTTTTACTCCACCAAATACTCAGTACATAGTTTAAAAATCTAAAGATGCAGATACAAAATGCTAGTAATTGGTTTAAAATGGATAAATTTACCTTCAAGAACACCTTTGTAATAAAACCGATACAGAGTTCTTCACTTTCCACTGCTCGTTTGACCTTTACAAGGTTTGGCACCTCTTGTTTCTCCCGTTTTATAGTTACGCCAATTTAATTGTGGCAGCACTCATTGCTCTTGCCCTTGATCTTTCCATAGAGTGTAGATGGACCTTTTAATGCCTCTGACAAAGTAGTCCAGAGGGTCCTGCCGCCAGTCTGTCTGTCGTCTGGAATCATTACAGCACTGGCACTTGAAAAGACAAGGACTGTCCCTTAACGTCAGTCTGTGACATCGCAGAGGACTTTCAAATAGAGTTCTTTCTGAGATAGAGACATGGCTGACCTAGCAAGTAAAACCACCGCCAGAGGGTGTCCTGGGTGTTGATGCATTCAGCAGTTTCCAGGTGGAAAACAAGTAGTCCCATAAATTTGGATAGGACTGGATGCATATATGTGTATTCAAGGAAAAAAGAAATGATAAAGAGAGAGGACCACAAAGAGAGGGAGGATACAGAGTGACTTTGAATAGATGGTTCTTTTCAGGTTACACAGTGCACAAGCCCAGGGCACTGAAAGAGATGAACCCATAAGTGCATGGGTTGGTGCCATTCTGCACTATTCTGCACCCTGACACTTAGTGGTAGCTCTCTTTAGCACCAAAGACAAATTGTGGCATTGTCTACTTTATCAGCATCGTTAATTATGCTTGACTCCTGTCTGATATGAACACTTTATCAAACTGAGCTGTGAAAAATTAAGTCATGGGCACCTTGTTGCTGCTTTCTCTGTATCTTGTAGTCATCCCGTCTGCTCACCTGCAGTAGTCGGACTGTTGCACGTATGCAACTACACCATTAGTACTGCCGAAGGCACGTAGCAGGCTTTGAGGATCGTAGGCAGAGAAACCATCTCTCGTGTATGTAACTAAAAAGGGGAGCTGGTGGTGTAGTGAAAAAAATACAAGCGTGAGTGGGTCCTTGTTTTGCCGGGGTGACATTTTGAAGTGACAGCTCTCCTCTGCGCCATTTAATTCCCTTGGAACAGACGGAAAATGAGGTGGAGAGAGAGGAAAAAGCTTGAAAGATAGCTTAAGAAAGAGAAAGAAAGTGCCAAGGATGCTGAGACAGAGAGGAGGGAGAGAGAACTGATCCATTCTAATGAGGAATAACAAATGGCCCCCTTGGCCTTCCCCTCCTGCTCCCTCTCCTTCTACACTGCTGACCTTTGGGTTTGGAAATTGATTTACTGTTGCCGCGGTTGACGGTGGCATTTTGAAAATGGTAACACCCCACCTCATTAATATAGCCACATGTACAGAGAATATGTTACCTTGGCTACCTGCCAAAGGAAGTTTTACGGTGTTATTTACTAATCAATACTGCAAATGCACATGTGGAATGATAAGGGCTTCCTGTGGTTAGGCATGTGTGGGCCTTCACATTAAATAAAACTTGAAATGGCTCAGAGATTAAATGCTTAAAACAATGTTGCCTATTTTTACAGATTCAGACTTAAGCCGCTCCTCATACGGGCTTTACAGATTAATACTTTGGTGTCATGACGGCAAAAATGTAATCTTCCTCGGTGCTTGTGTGTTGACATTAAGCTCTCAAATTAAAGCGCCACATATTTGGCGTACCTATCTCAGGTCCAGACAACAAAACCCCACCATCCCCCCCCTTTAAAGACATTTCCAACAAAATAGGAACTGTCCAGTTTTGAGCCCATTACACCCAGCCCAAATTCTGACACAATCAGCGACTGTGATTCTCTAGAGCTGGTCTTTTTAGGCAGAAAGCACACTCACTCCAGCAGCACAATAACACAAAACAAGGCAAATTGCCTAAATGTGAAATGCACTTTGGATGATAAGGCATTTCTCACCCTCCCCAGAGAGGAGAGACTTAATGATAAAATTGAGAGTTGCAGATAAGAGTGAGATTGAGCGCTAAATTGTCGACAAAGTCCCCAGTTGATGACAGGCAGAAAATGGCATCACTTTGGCTCCTTTGCAAAACACATACAAACACCCACCCCCGGCACATACACACACACTTTTGATGCCAAATTTAGTCCCAAGCAAATAGAGGCATTTCAAATTGACATGTTCTTGCCAAGTACAAGCCTATGAGTTGGAAGCATTTTTTGCTTCGAAGCAAAGTGAATCCCAGCAAAACAGTGCAGTAACACGCGGTGCATCCTTTAACCAAGAAGCACTGCGTGTTACTGCAGGAATCGGCTGTGATCTTATCATCTTTCATCTTACACATTAAATTACGCTCATCTCCACCCACTGAACTGGTTAAGGGCTGTTGACAGAAAAAGAAATATTGCTATGCTGCTAACAATAACAATACCATTTAACTACAAGCCTATATACTTCAGTCTTTCAGTAGTCTTAATATGCTTGTTTTCAAAACACACCTTCATAGTATTGGTATTGATTAGAGGTGGAGAGGACAAATTAGTATGTTTTTTATTCTGGTAATTAAGTGCATCTTTTATGGATCTTAATCTAAGGAAAAAAGTAAGCACACAGTATATGCTTATGTGTGGATGAATGTGTGGATGAAAAAATAAGAAAAACAGGGACCCTAAACTGTTCTGTTTAACAACCAACCACCTGAAACAGCAGAGGAGCTTGGGCAGCAAATGATTTGCACAACCACAATTTTAAACTGATTTTCTGGCTTGAAAATAGAGTTATTATTTGATTATCTTGTTTCAAAGACTCTTCAGTGTTTGACAATTCAGCCAAAGTAAATTTGGCAATTCAGTCTGAAAAGGTGATGCCTCTTTGTTTCAGACTGATTTTGTGATCAAAGGTGAGATCCTTTTCTTTGCTTTACTTTCCCCATTTTTGTATTATTTTAATTTAGTTTTTAATTTGTTTCTTTCCATTTTTGTTGTGCTTTTTTGAGGGGACCAGTGCTACATGTGGGAGGGAATTTACTTTTTTTGGTGTTTCTTTGCAGCAATGTAAGAAATCTCAGTTTAGGAAGAAATCCATTTTACCTCCATGGGATCCAGAGGCTCTCCATTCTTCAGCCAGCGGTACGAGGGTTTTGGTTTGCCACTGGCCTTGCATTCCCACACCAGAGTCTCATCAATGGTCTTCTGTACATCCTGAGGCTTTTCAGTAAAGTGAGGTGCAGCTAGAAAATCAAAACACACACACACACAGATATATATTTTAAAATTAACACTTTATAGTTAAACAAATGCCTTAGTATTACCTCAAGCAGCAGAATTTGAACAAAAAATAAATCAATGAATTAGCCAAGCACGGCAATTACTTCTTTAAAAAGCATTCAAGGGCACAAATCATAAATGTACTCCTAATTAACTTGAAGCTGACCTCAACATGGAAAATATATAAATAAGTCCTGCTTTATAAGGTTACCACAGAGAAAAATCAATGGTGAATAACTGAGACCATCCACTGTAAAGTTTACAAGTTTAAAAAGAAGCAGGTCCATTCAGACTAACAATGGATCTCCGCATAGCTGTTTTTCGCAGTGCAAGTGACTTTGTGACACTTCTCATGTCAATTTTAAGACATAATGGTGGTTTTCCTGACACACAAATGGCCAGCACCTTATCTAAGATGTATGGACCTCGGGAAGCACCCACGCAAATGCACAATGCCCTGCCAGGGTCAATGAGAGTCAGTCAGGCAGTTAGTTTGATTAGGTGTGCTACTTTAATAATGTAATAATAATAATTTTGCAAAGCTTTAGCACCCATGGCACATTCAGTGCCAAACTGTTTTTTTGTTTTTTTTTGCAAAGGAGCTCCTCACCCACTCACAGCAACTTCAGCCAATCATTTTCCCTTTAATATACAGTGTTTTATAAATAGTGTAACTTCAGATCAAAATGTGATTATTTAATAAGACAATCAATATAAATTAGTTGTACTGCATTTTATGGAGCTTAGAATAGGGGTGGGGTTATGGCCATATAAAAAAAATCCTGCTGTTCAGTAAAATAAAATAAAATAAAAGACAAAGAAACAAAACTTAACAGATCTTTATATGGAAGAAAGGATGGCCGAATGGCTGTTTTTATGGACTACTGTGTCTGTGAATACTACCCTTTGTAAAGCAACACAAGCAGCTATCTATGCATTTCCTGTTCAGTGGAGATCAGATGATATTTTGTTATCAAATAGTTATTTTAATGATCTTTTCATAGAGGGAAGTACATTTAGTATAGTAAATACACAAAGTACTGAAAATGTGTGACTATAGAAACACAACTGCATGACACCCTGTTAACAACATTACAAATGAGGTTGTCTGAGATAACATAATGGAATGGAAGAAGTCATGCAAGTGACTTCTACACAAAGTCAATCTGATTGTGACTGAGCCCATTCAAATGCAGTAAACCATGATCTGATTACTTAAAACCCCCTGGAACTGCAGAAGGACAATTAAGCGGGGAATGAAAGGAGAGAGGCCGACCCTTATTGTTACTGTGCTCGTTCTGTTTGGTTGTCACTAGCTCCACATCCCCATATTGATTCTTCTATTCTTCTGCAGAGCTGATGGATGTCCCACAAGCTCCTGTCTATGGGACTTTAAAATGAGATTACTGATTTTTATCACCTGGCACCCGATCAATCTGTGGGGCTCTGAGATGAGACATGACTTAAATCTTACAAAGAGAAACATGACTTCCCCACAACTGTAGCTGAGATGAGGCATAGAGGTCGTTACTCTAGCTATAACTTGCTGAAAAATGACTGCCTTGTTTAGAACTTGACCATAACACTATATCATTTTACTTATTTTAAGCATTGTCAACCATGCTACTGCTTAGAGTAATACATATTCAGTCTTCAGCCTACCTACAGGTACTGTGAGCATTTCAGCTAACCCACAGCTGCTGCTGCTGCTGCAAAAAAAACCCCTATTATCATATCAAAGACATCCTCCTTCACAGGAAAGAAAAATCTGGATTTGATGATTTCACTCAAACACATCCCTATTGGGCCTCGTGGGCAGATATAATCAATGCACAAACTGCAAAATAATGGAGAGAAAAACCATAAAAATACTTCATCAAGGACTGTTAAAAGCTTTTTCAGAATATGGACCATAAGTCCAGCGTGGTGAAGGAAAAATCACGTCTCCCTGAAAGGTGGTATAAATCTGTGTGCCCCGTCTTACCTGCTGGCACAATAAGGAGCTTGTCTGAACTGTACTACCGGCAATAGGTTAATTTACTACCAGATCCCACTATATGATGCAGTTATACACAGACTCTAATAAAAACTACAGATTGCATGACAACATATAAAACTTTCTGTTACACCCCACGCCAATAGCACACTCCTGTTTGGAAGTTTTTCAATCATACTTCAGAGCAGTGAAGCTCTGAAGAGGTTTAAATAAGGTTATGAATCAGTGGGTAAAGGATTTGGTAAAAGTCTCTGAATCTACATGACATATGAGGAAGAAGACTGACAGGTTGAAGGCATGAGATATTTTTTTAATCTCTAAGAGGTGTGAAGTAAGGTAAGTTTAAGATCAAACACAGGCAAACCGCGCTCCTGCTCACCGTAATAAGACAGCTTTCCTTTCACCGAGTTTTTTCCTCTGCTGTTTTCTGCCACACATTCATACATCCCGGCATCCTCCTGCTGGAAGTAAGGGATTTCTAAAACTCCACTGGCTTTATTTATGTCCACCTTCCTTGTAAAGGAGGCTCCATCCACTTTTTTCCAGCTGATTGTTGGCACAGGGCTAAAACCACAAAAATACACACACACAAAACAACATATATCAACACTGTTGTTTAACATAATAAACTGGTGATAGTTCATGCTAATATATTTGTTGGTTGTTGATTGTTTATTTAACTTCAGTGGATATAAGGTTTCTACAAATGTTACGTGTAGAATTGAAAAATCTTTCAGCCTTTCATCTTTCTACAGTTATTGAATTTGCACAATTTCACTTATAGAAATGTATGCATATTTACAAATGTCTTTGAAAGCAATTTTCAAATATTAGGGCTGCAAAACTGTTTAAAGGCAATAAACACTGGACACTGCCATTGCTGACTGTCATTATTTTTGCACATATGCTGGTAGTTAAAACGATGAATATCAGCAAATAACAATGGCCAGTCAGTAATTTGGTATATTATTAAGATTTACCTTTGATTAATATATGAAAAAGAATAATGAATACTAGTAATAAGGTATTTTAAAGTTGAAATAATATGAAACATTAAGTTTTGTTTGTTTTCTTTACAATCTGTCAGTCAAGAAGTTGTTCGTGGTAAGAGCATTCTGTTGCTTTTACCATGCAGCTTACAATGGTAACGCAAATAGCTCAGTGTGTAGTTATGAAAGTGGCATAACAATTCACAGCGGGACGTACTTTCCAAGTGCAAAACATTCCAGTTTGACAGTGGAGCTCTTAGCAACAGGGACAACTTCAGGGAACTGCACTTCAATCTTTGGCTCATATTCGCCCATCACACCTGCAGTTACAGAGAGAAAAAAAGGGAGTGATGCCTCACATATGTGATTCTTTCAGCTTAAGGACTGAAAAGATCACAATGAAAGAAAATCACAACATACTTTAGATCACTGTGAGGATGCTGTATATAGGCTCAAAGAACTTATACATCTCACTCTGGGAGATGTTTTAGACTGCATTTGTGGCCTTGTTGATTAAAATTTTCAAATATTTTCTATAAATGCACAATGAAAAAGTGTAACTTAGTGAGTCAAAGTCATAAATGACAGAGACGATTATATTCATTTGTTTTTCATCCAAAGTACAGTTGCACATATAATTTGAATAATTATACAGAAAAACACATGCTTTGTAAAAGAAAACTAAATAAATTAAATGCATACTGTTTGTAAAACAGGTTCAAAAAAAGTTTAGTATAGAAACACAAGTGAGTGCCCCAAGGACAGTGCACACCAAGCCCACTATTCACAACTCTGTTTACATGATAATATATTGCCATGTAGCTGGGATGACCTGTGAACTCCTTTTGCATATTCACGTCTTTTACTTCTCCTGCTGTCATCTTTTAATCCAAAAACCATGACATTAATATCTATGTGATAATAACATTTGTGCAAATTAGTCAAGCTGAAAAAGGAATATGTACCTTAAACATGACAGAATTACTTTAACTAATGGCATCATGCAATTTTTAATATATGTCACTATATTGTATTGATATATTGTATTCTATATTTATATTTATGCTATTTAAGTTTTTATGCACCACGGGAAGAAAATATTGTGTAATGACAATAAAACGTCTTGTTCTTGAAAGGTCAGTTTTCAGATGTGCAGGCATTCTAGATTAACTTTAAAACTACTTTTTAAAAAAAGATGAATTTATCACTTTCTAAAATAACATTGTGAAATGCACGGTGCAAAGAAATCGCTGTGCCTGGAATGTACAAAAATAAATTAATCTGACAATAGTGTTTCCATCTTTTCAACAATCAGATCAGAGCATATCAAAACACTCTGAAAACACTCTCAGACTGGGGGTGTGAAAATTGCCAAGTTTTAATAAAAGTCATCGCTATAATTAAAAAAAAAGAGAAGCCCTGTCTCAATTTTAGATGTAACAAATCACTGTTCCTATTTTATACTCTGTGTATTTTTAGTAAATAGCTTCTTTCATACCATCAACGCGCAGGACCAGAGGTGTTGGTGGACCTTGAACGCTGCTTTTGGTGACCGTGTTGGTGACTACACAGGTGTAGTTCCCCACATCAGAGGGTTCCACTTTCGCAATGTAGAGATTGCCCGTCTTCTGGGACACAAAACGTCGCGTGTCCTGGATGACAAACGAGGGGTACTCATTGAAGATCCATGTGAAGCTAAGTTCTGTGAACACAATCAAAAGGCAGCAGATGAAAAACGCATGCTGTGTTTGAGCATCGCCTACACCCATATACAGATAATGTGTGCTTCATCAGCAGCCTCGTCACTTCAGAGGGTAAGTGGATGCCTTCAGGGATAAAGCAATTAGTGGATTGGACTGAGCACCAGCCTTCCTTGATTAAAAACACAATTTATAATTGAAGTGCAATTACTCTTACTCACTGTTGGATAAATGTCCTCAATATGGTAAAAGTTTCATGCGTCCACTAATCTGAAGTCATGATGCTGTGAGTATGAATATTTTTTCTTTTTAAAGACTTAGTAATTTCTATCACAGGAATCTGTAATATCACATATTAAGTGAGTTTTCCTGATTTAAACTCAGCTTACACTAAAATTCACCTGTAACTGGACCATCCTTAATTTTACACATGCTGTTTACTTTTTATTTCCTGTTCTTTATTTTACTTAACTTTTCTTTCTGGGATTCATAATCCAATAAGAATTAATTTAAGCAACAGTGGATGTACAAAAAAAGCATCTCCCCTTGTGGTTGTTATGTAGCTGCGGAAGGCCCTAAATCAAACTTCGAGCTGCACCTCCTGCATAAAAAAACTGTTCAACGCCCAATAAAACCAATGTATTACAGATTTGGTTATTTGGTATTGTACCACCTCGTCTACTATTCATCATCCATGATAACAAGCTTCTGGGAAAGATTCCCAGTACTATCAACCAAATGGAGTGCAGTCAGAGAGGCTTTGCACCAACAATCAGCAACATTATAAAAAGGAATGATGGTGTTTTGACATATTGACACTAGGATAGATTGCTCTGGACCATATTGCATCCCTGTCCCAAAAGCAATCTTGGCTGTTGGTAAAAACTTGTCTAAGTGATGACTCTGCACTACAGTACAGGGAATAATTGAGATGTGAGTCGGACACTCATCTACTGACTCAGTATTCTTCACTTCTGCTCTTTAGGGGTCAAGAGGATGTGTGGGCTTTGACGTATTACTGCTAACCTTGCAGATCACAAAGTGATACAGAGATCATGATCTTGACAACGTGTGTAACAGCTTTGCTTGTTTTATTCGTTCTCCCCTGGTCACCTGCATTCTCTACTTTAACTTCTAGTCACACAAAACTGGCCTGACGTCTCGCCAGCTACAACCTGTAGGGCCCTATTCTGAGAGCTGAGTGTTACAATTCAAAGAAAAATCCTAAAATTATGACATTTTCAAAGAATCTCTGTACATCGCTATGAGATCCAGGTAAAGATAATGGCATCTTAGCCCTTAAGAGAGTCATTAAGGTGAAAAACTGCTTGGAGAAGGGAAGAATTTCAAGAGTTTTTTAACCATATGGAAAACCATCAAAAACAATCACATCAGAAACTGATGAAAGCTGAGCCGATTTCTATTAATATAGACAGGTAAATAAACATTAGCAAAGACATAAAACAACTTTCAGCACTTTATACAGACTTGTGGAAAAATACGCCTCTGTTTTCATACTGTGTGAAGGCACTTTTAAAGTAGTATCTGTCACTTCTTTGGTCAGAGAATATTCCTAACTAACACCTTTCTAGAAATGTTTACGCTAACTTAGTCTGTTTTATAGTCCCTGTAATTATGCCAGCCTCTTTCCTTTGACCCTGTAAGTGAGTTTTTGTATTTAAGAATGTTTTCATATGCCAAGATTTTGTGTTTTTAGGTCCTGAAATCTGAGACAACTTCCTGTATAATGAGCATGTGAGGATGTTCCCTTTTACCAAGCACAGAGCAGATTTTTATATGCATTACATGAGTAAAGGACAGCCTGACCATGTGATCAACCCAACTGCAGAAACTTGGACCACATATTTTAATCACGCCTTTCTCTCCACAAATATGTCAGTGATGCCCAGAAGTCCAATATGAGAAATCATTTTTTTATGAATAATTCTATTTTGCTTGTGTTAACAGGGCGATATAATGCACGTCAAATTTGTTACATACATTTCATCTTATGTTTTAAAAGATGAAATCCATGAAATCTTCAGTAATCAGTGAATAACAGAAATATTCATTAAACCTTGATTTGGACAGAATCGAGTACCGCCCCCAACAGGTCACAGCAGATGGATGCCCATCCCTGAGCCTGGTTCAGCTGGAGGTTTCTTCCTGTTAAAAGGAAGTTTTTCCTTCCCACTGTCACCAAGTGCTTGTTCAGAGGGGGTTGTTTGATTGTTGAGGTTTCTCTCTATTATTATAGGTTCTTTACCTTAAATATAAATCGCTTTGAGGCAACTGCTGTTGTGATTTGGTGCTATATAAATAAAATAAAATTGAACCAAACCCCGCCTCTCGCCCTAAGACAGCTGGGATAGGCTCCAGTGCCCCCCGCGACCCTGAAAAGGATAAGTGGAAGTGAATGGATGGATGGATGAACCAAATAGAATTGATTTGAACTTGTATTTTAAATTATTTAGCAAAGCAAAGCTAACAACCTTCTGACCGTACGCTTATATTTAAGAGTGGGACTGTTCTTCTCTCGTAACTCTTGGACAGAAAGCAAAGAGGTATATTTCCCATAACATTGAACTAATCATTTAATTATATCCATGGACACTACTGAGACGCAATTGTTGCACTTCACTTTTGAGGCATCTCCTAGCCTCTATGACTTACCAAACATAACTTCTAGCTCGATCCATTCAAACCGCAAAGGAAATCATTGAAATATCCTCCTCTCTCATAAATAATACATGCCAGCTCTCATCTAGGCATTTCCATGTATATTTAATGTCTGTTTTTGAAACAATATCCTCTGTAGATGCAAAGTGTGACAGAGTGAACAGAAAATAAGAGATTACTAATTGGTTAAAGATTTATGGTGAGAAAAGGAAGCAGGAAATAGGAATCGGAAAGCACCATTGGTTGTATCTTATGATTTGACTTAAGAGCCTAGTATGGATGGGCAGTAATGGAATAATGCAATCATGACTGACAGTGAGTGGCAGATTTTCATTTTGTTTCCATTTAGCCCTTGTATAATGAACAGGCAGCATCAATTCCCCCTTAATGATCTGAGAAGAGGAAAGAGAAATGGAACATGACAGGCCAAGGACATACTGAATCAAGAGTGGGTTTTTGCACAAGTGTGTATTATATCAAAGAAAAGTACACGCTCAACTTTGTGTCAAAGTTTACTCTCATAAGTCTGTTACCTCAACAGAAACAAGCATCAACCATGGCTTCCTCTCTGTATTCATATTACAAAAGCTCACTGAAATGGCTTAGGTCATGCACATGGGAAAAATCCCTGGAAGCAATGTGGGCTGTTACTAGCCAGCAAGCACCCTCTGTTTTGGATGAGATGCACTGGGTTGAGAAAACAAGTGATTTCAGCCTTGAGTAAATCTGAAAGGCCCGTTTCCATTAGTGAAAGGAGGTCAGATGCATTAGGTCCTGGACTAACCAGAACAGCCATTCAAACTGTCTCAAAGCGAAAGATGATACAGAGTGACGTCTAATGCTAATACAGTACAGCACGGGGAAAGAATTATGTCGGTGCTCCTCTTGGACACTTGACAATATTTTGATTATTTCTAAATGTGCATCAAAACTGTCTTACAGTTTTAGAGCATCCTGTCTACACCACACTACTTCCTGCAGTGGTCTGGAGGGTTTTGAAGCGTCGTTAAAGTGAAAATGGCTTCCTGAATCATGCATGGGGCACTGAAATCCTTTACAGGAGAGATGAGGCAGTCCAAGACCGCATTTTTGCTGATCGTGAATTATGTCTTGTCACCTTTTATGAGAACATGCCTTACTTTCCAGCACTATGGCAGTCTATTTAAATGCCAGTCAGGATTTTCTGTATCAGATGAAAAACAATACAGCCACAGAACCTAGAGCATCCCATTATATGTCTTTGCATATTCATTTTTCAGACTTTAACAATTTTCAAGTTTTTGTTTCTTTTATTTCTCCAGTGAATCTAATCAAATTTGAACAGCTAGATCAGGTACAATATAGCCATGCAGTGAAGATGAGCAGCCGAACCAACACGAGAATGTGTGGGCGTGTGTGGATATGTTTGAATGTGTAAGCATTCATGCATACTGTAAGCTACCCTTTCAGCGGATATGTCATAAAACTGAAGGTGATTCATCCTATAGCACATCTTAACATCTCCGTCAATCGCTATAATCCATGATGACAGCTGAATTTGACAAAACGTTGCCAAAAAATTGAATATAACAGGTACTGGGCAAAGCCTCCAGATAAGGGCTATCATCCATCACAAGAAGATGGAAGGAGTCTGTCTGTACATTACTGGTTTGGACAAATGCAAAGAAAACAGCAGGGAAACAAACTGGCCCAGCTGAAATGAACTTGACCAAGGATAGCAACTACAACACTCGCCCAAGTAAAATTATGTTGTGACAGTCTGAGAGCACTTAAAACGAAAATTGGATTTTTTGGAGATCCCTGTGTTTCACATTATCACAAGACATGTCCCGCATTCTAATTGATTGTGTTTATTTCATTCAGTAACAGTTTAGAAATTTCTCAGAAAACCAAAAAAATAATTTCTGTTCACTTGAAAGATTCCTGTTCTAGCAAGAGTTACGAGTTACTTCAACATTATTTTGGAATATTATTATATTCAAAATAGAAATTTTTCAAGAAAAGTTTATTGGCTTTTATCCAGCAGGTACTTTGTGACAGTTGGTTGTTGTGGAATTAATAAACAGGCGAAACGTTAACATAAAAAATGTGTTCATCCATTTGACATGTTTATAAAACCACAATAATTACTTTAGCTGGTGCAGCCTTGGGTTTGTGCACTTCTTCACCAATAATTCTAATAAAGCCTGTTTTGTTCGGTAACAAAAATAACATGTGTGCTGAATCGGTGTCTCCATTTGGTTCCTATTCAACCATTCGCTCTGCCTACTCCTACCTTCATCCAACCTTCCACCCAGACTGAATGGACTGCAGCCCCAGTACTCAGGCTTGCTCCATGTCGTCACTCACTTCATTAAATGATAGCCCACACCACACTATTCAGGGTAGCTGTGATTTAGAGTGGGCAGCTTTCCTGAAAGCTTCATGTTATGTGTTGTGTTAATGCATTAGTGGTTAGTGTATCCCAGTACTTGGCTTGTTAACTGTTGTACACAAAAGCCTTACTATCTCTCACTTAGTGACTGCTACTTATTTCGTGAGCTATGTTGCTTTGTTATTTATCCATGCCATTTATAGACTGAGGCTCCTGGAGACTGCACCAGTAGGTAGTTTTTCTTGTTTGCCACAATTATCATTCAACTACATTTTGCAGTACGCCGAGGCAAACGAGTTTTTGTGTAGTGGTGCTCCATCTTGTACTTCTGTTTAGCCCCTTTTTGCAACCTATTTCACCTAGCGACTGCCATCTGCCTCCAGCGACTGGGCACCAACCCCTTGTGGAATACACATTTTCCCTCATGACTGGTGGTTGCCAGATCATCAGCAGACAATTCCTAGCCCTGTATGGCTGGGGCCCATCCAGAGATCAATAGCTTTATGTAATGCCACTGCATTTAGCTTAATTTAAAAAATGGGTCACAGCATTGCTGGGCATCTATTTATCATTCTTTTTTAAAAGTAGGTAAAGAGTCTGTATGAGACTGGATGTGACCCATATGGGTACAATGTAACACACTGACAACAATCCCTCCAGGACTGAAGTCCCAAATGATGGGCGTCACGTAGGAAAGAGTAAAAAAGGCACGTGAAGTTACGCCAAACAATATCAACATGAATTATTGATTAGAATTAAAGAGTAAATCTATTTACAGTTGCCTGAAGCGCCGACACACACACACACAAAAAAACCCATTAAAACCCAGATACCATATCACCAATAATTTAGTCATTTCTTTTTTAGCCAAACATGCCGACACTCGTCTTAGCAAACATCTACATAAAATGATGTTGTCACAAGATCCAAGATCACAGTCACAACAAAGCCGCTGGAGTTCTTGAACAAAGTGAAACATCAGAGGACTCGAGAACCTTCTGAATGTCACGATAGGAGTTTATAATCTTAGATGTTACATTTTTTATTCTAATTTAAATGAAATGGTATCCTGTTAAGAAATGGGAGCGGAGTCACAAAAGATGAGTAAGTACAGAAACCCCTGCTGATTTAACCATCTGTTAGTTAAAAGTCAAAACAATGTATTTCTTCACTCGTAATAAAAAAAAATATATATATATATATATTTTTTTTTTTTTTTGTTTTACAAAAGCTGTGAAACTAAAGGCGTAACACTCTACATATGCGAAGAAAACTGAACAAGTTCCAAAAGCTTTGAGAAGGTGCACATATTGTACGGTTTCTCACGTTTCTCACATATTGCAAGAGTGAAACTCTGAGCTGCTGTTAATGTAAATAAAGCTGGATTGTGCAGTATGAATATTGTATCGTTTAAAATGCAAATGGGGTAACACTCTTTAATTATTCTTACGATTTATAAATGTGGGAACAATATGTCAAGATCAAAAGTGAAAATCTGCAATATAACATATAATTTGGGTCCTTATTTGGTAACTCTAATGTGACACTATAAAATGATATGTATGGCTACCCATACTGGCACATTCAGTACTAATTCAACTGTACAGCCTATACTGACTTGTGTTTGTGTTGACTTAAGATGTTAGGTCCATAATTTGTTGGACAATGAAAACTTTTGCATCACCACAGTGGATTTAAAATACAGCAAATCAATATCTAGTTCAAGTGCAGACTTTCAGCATTAATTCAGTTGTTTTTTATTTTTGCTTTATTGTAACCGTTTAACAATACAAGCGCACATTTTCAGATCCTTATAACTGGACTACTGACATAATTTTATAAATATATATAAAATGATTTTTTGTAATGCTTGAATGGATTTAATAGTAATCTGGACTTCCTATTCTGTGGTACCTCAGGCTTTTAGATGTTACTGAGCTGGTCGGTTGGTTCATTTTTTTAAAGAATGTAACACATTCTGTTGATTTAGTGACTTCCAAAGTTTTATCTTCCTATCTTATAGGTTTCTTCTGTAAAGGCAAATAATGGCCTTTTTCACTTGTTCTGCCACCTCTTTAGGTCTCATATTTAAAATTACAGTGAAAAGTTGTAAAATACAAATTCACTACTTTGAATCTGCTCATTTGTCATGAGATATCAGTGAAAGGGACCAGACTTCACCTGGCCATGAAATTGCTTGTCAGGCAATAGTCCAATTAAATTTGAACTTGTGAGAATGGGGTCTCTTTCAAATATGGCTGTAATTCCTAAACAGCAAATGCAAGTATTTTTGTAAAACCCCATGAATTAAAGCTCGAAGTACTTCTGCATGTGACACATATCGATACCCTTTTAAGTAAATTAACATATATCTTTCTGACTGGGTGACTGTGTACATACCTGTACAAGGAGAAGTCAGTCAGGGTTCATTTAAACCTCATTTCTGTCCTCTTTCCCAAAAAGAAGACTGCCCCCAAAAGGTAGTCAAAGCACTCACAATGAGACATTAGGCAGGTGATTTTTCTACAGATGGTGGTGTAACGGAAACTCGAGACAAATATGCATATCTTCCTGATTAAACAAGTGCTGCTGTCTTCTAAATAATGCATAAACTATTGGATTAAGATTTCTGTGGCCAGATTTTTCCAAAATATTTTTGGACACCGTTATGACACTGCTATTACAGCCCAACACTCCAGACAATGCTCCTGTTCAGAATGTGTGTTTTGGCTTGTGGACACCTTACACCAGAGTACTTGTCTGTAAAAGTGCTATTACATTTCAAGTCTGCCAGTTGTGTGCATATGGCTCATTATTTTAACGTCTCTTGTTACGACAAGGTGAGACATCTCATTTCAAACACAAAACATAGCACAACAAATATAGGCCTTCTCTTCAGTTTGCAAATGAATGAGACAAAATAGCTCAGTTTGTCTCATTCAAGTTTAACACTCCAGTAGCATAAACATGGGTTATTATCTAAAAACCAACACCTTAACGTCTTTCATTCCAGTCCCAAAATTAAGAACTTGCAGCTTCATTTGGATGTAAAACTTGGTATACTTGTACGACGGAGTATTAGGGACACATTAAGAAGGAAATATTGTTCATATTGTTCACATACATCTGTCATTTCAAGCCAGTGAACTGCCACATCTCCTATTGCCTCAAAATGCCTCATTTAGATGAGTTAATGAAACAACTTGATCAGCTGACTTAATGTGTATTGTGAAGTTAAGCCTGAAACCTCTCCTCTGTTCCACAATTTTAATCGTAACTAACCTCTGAAGTTCAAAGCATTGAAGCTTTGGAATAATATGCACACAGATGCTTTGACTCACTCTTGCAGCGGGACATCACTGCCCCAGAGAAATGCATTTGGTCATTCACCTCAAACTTGTGCTTTTTGAGTCGCATGCCACACCTCAATTTTTTTTAACGTGGTTCATAAAAACTTGGGCGAAAATAGTTTGGGTGGATTTGGGCAGAGTTAAGTTAAGAAATGGTGGAGGAGAAAATGATGAGTCAAGAATTTTCCAGCTTGATTGTTATATTTACATTAAAACCCTCTGTGGTGTGCACTAGCATTACAACCACGTAGTGGATAATTACATTCAGCCTTACTGGCAAAAAGTCAATCTTAAGACCGGTGTGTAGGAGTTAATAGCACTGGATGATAGCTCGCATTGATAACGTCATAGATGAAAGCAGATGATGTGAAGCCAGCAAGGTACCTTCAGACAGAGGCTCAATTACTCAGCCTGGCGGAACCCAAGCCACTGTCAACCTCTTCAGTCTGTATGCCAAAGATTTTCCTCGCCCCCATTGAAAATCAGGCTGACAGACCGGAGTGTCCCAAATAAAAACACAGGCAGACAGACAGGGGAACTGAGCTGGAGAAACCAAACACTGCTTCCACTTTGTCCAAGTAAAGGAGAAGATGAAGATTAAGATACCACAGTATTTCTACATTTCTAGTAAAAAAAAAAAAAAAAAAAAAAAAAAAAAAAAAAAAAAAAAAAAAAAAAAAAAAAAAAAAAAAAAAAAAAAAAAAAAAAAAAAAAAAAACAAAAAAAAAACAAAAAAAAAAAAAAAAAAAAAAAAAAACAA
>VURO01018557.1:31256-60086 GCA_015108175.1 Pelvicachromis taeniatus | reverse complement strand
CTGCCCCGGGGCCTCCTCCCGGTGGGACATGCCCGGAACACCTCACCTGGGAGGCGCCCAGGAGGCATCCTTGTCAGATGCCCAAACCACCTCAACTGGCTCCTTTCGATGTGGAGGAGCAGCGGCTCTACTCTGAGGAAACCAAATAAATAAATAACTGCGATGACCATTACTGTGAAACCGTCATCTTCTCTCATTTTTTCTTGCCTCCCCTCCAATCTCTGTTCTCAGAGAAGAATCATTGAGTAAAACCCTAACAGCGTGTGATGCATGACATTTAAGGAGTGATAAACATCAAAGGAGCCTATTTCTCACTGCTGGTGTCTCTTGACAAGTACAACTGTTAAGTGCACATGGCCTTTCTTCTGCAAAAAAACAGAAAAAAAAGAAAAAAAAAAGAAAGTCTTAATTTTCACCCTTGTCAAAAGCAGTGAACAAGCCACAGAGCTGATGGAAATAAGAGGAGCAAACAAAAGAAAGACACAGAAATCTTAGGAGCTCAGAAAAGCTGTGAGGCTGTGTAAAATGTCAAGTCGTCACTTTTTTTTTTTAGAAAACTGGCAGCACAAAGAAAAGACTGGGAGAAAGTATGAACCTGTTACCTGTCTTTCCAGTTATAAAGGCAGGGAAAACATGTAGTGATTAGTGTATCGAGTTTCCTCATGAATATGAAAATATGGTCACAGTTTTGTTTTTGCAGAACAGTATGCTGTCACAGTGACATTGAACTTTTACCTTCTAGAAATACAGTCTTTTCACTCCATCGTCATATTCAATTACATGCTTGTGTGAAAAAGTAATTAGAAAATTCATTCTTGACAGCTATTTTTTAAGGTCAGACAGGAAAGCAAGCCTGGTGGAAGTGAAGGTCTGCGCTGTGCTCAGACCATAAAAAAAAGAAGCTCCATACAGCATCAATAAATTGCTATGATTTACACGGCTAAGATAAGGTGTTGTTGCTGAACAGAATGGTGCAGAAATGGTGCAAAGGCCAGGGAGGTAGCCGGTGAGAAAAGTCATTGTTAACTAAGACTGTTTGAGAAGACTGCTAAAAATCACTGCGCTGCCAGCTTAAGTAGCATTACCTTTATGCCACAGGTGGACTGCCATTTACATGTGGCTCCATTATTTAGGCTTGGTGATCGTATGTGTGAGATTCTTGTACAAGCATGTTCAAGCATGGGGAAAGGTGACCTTCGGGTAAACGCATCAGTCTATTTCAAGCGGGAAAGCTGCACATACTTAAATCACTTGACAGAGACCTTGATCTCTGAGAACCGCATTCTAATCAATTCATGCTTGAGTTTAAGGAAACATCTGTCACAGATGTGATGAAATTTGCTGCAAGTGCTCCTAAGAATAGGAAAGAGTGGGGTCACAGAGACCTTGAGCTTTGGCCACAAAATCTAGGAACTTCATACTTGAGTGCAAATTAAACTTTATGATAAAACTTGAAGAAATTCCACGAAGGACTCAAAAGATATTGCTCTGACGGACAACGTAAAGACAACTCCGGTCAGGGTTATCTCCATCAAGGAGGCATTAAAAAAATCATGTCGTATGCAATTAAAGACATGAGTCTGCTCAGAAATCACAGGCACCGAGATACAAGGGAAATACATCCTAGATTGCAGTCATAAATACAGCTATTTCACCCTTCATTAAACACTGTGTTACCCTTGTGGCTCTATAAGCGGCAAAGAATCCAGGCAGTAGCATGTTCTGTCTTGAGGAAACACATTCAATACACTTTGCCTCGTTTGCAGGCCTTGCAATCTGTTATATAACGTTGCATCTTGCATCAGTGGAAATCCTTTCACTTACATTAAAAAAAAAAACATCCCTAGGGGATTAAGAAACTTAATCTGGCTCGATCACCAACTAAATTATTCCTTCCAGGACTCCCAGCAGGCAAGCAGAACCTTTTAAACGTGTAACTGTGTATTGTAAACAGGATCAGGACCCTTTTCTACTTTTAGAGATTTAAGCCCATACCAGATGGTAACAGAAACTGTTACATCATCCATCTTTCAAAGGATTAAAAATGTAGGCCAGCTCAATTATTATATATGCAATAAACTTCCATGAAATACAAATTTGATGATATTAGAACCATTAGATGGTGCAAATCTAAGACTTTAATCTTGTTCACCAACAACAAAGACTGATTGCATTGTTAAAGAGAGCAAAAATATTCAATTATGAGAATTCTGCCGTCGCTGCTCTCAATTTGTTTTCAGAAGCAGTGCCTTAAAGCTCTGTGTGCAATGTTTATCGTTATAGTCACTCAGTTCATGCTATTACCTGGTCTTTGTCTCCTAAAGTTATTAGAAGAAGGAGTGCAATCCCCTTGATTTCTGAGAAAGCATTTTTGGCTATTCTGAGTCACAGTCTGTTACAAATGACATGATGCTGACTTTCATAACAGACTGCTCCTCTGTGAATGATTCCCTTGACCTGAAACCCACTCAATCACACAGCACACTTAATTAAGTTAAACCAAGAGCAATAAATAAGATGTACGACACATCATCACTGATGCCTGTCCTCATCCGTTGACAAAAGCAGCAGGTCTCGGGTCAGGCCTGTGCGATGGATGAACCCAATAACAATGACATACAGTTCAAGTCTGTCTTCAAAAATTGATAGGAAATGTGAATAAGATCAACAGCCCACTGGCAACCCAGCACACAGATTTGCTCTAGATGCTGAAGATTTAGTGCTGCTTTGCGACAAAGAATTGCCAAATAGTTGCAAGATGAATATCTCTGGTGCTCTCCCGCCAAGGATCATCACTGCGTCTACTGTGGCAGAGAAACAAACATCAGAATTCAATCTAGCCGCACCATCTGTTCCCAGATATCAGTGTTGTCATTTGATATGTGCTGCCCATCAAGAGTGGAGGACTCAAGTTCACCTTGCCACGAGAGATGCCTTAGACTGTGGTCTTATAAAGTGTGATGGATAAAGGGCATAGAGCATCAGCTAGAAGGGGTCTGTCAAGGCCCATAACGCAATTGCAGTCTTCATCACAGCAGTGTGAGAAGTTTAGAAACATCTAGCAAAGTAAATGCTAGCACTGGAGCTTTAATCAGGGTCAAAGGATTGAATCATAAAAGGACAAAGAAATAGCCCATTCATTTGGGTTTTCTATTAATAATTTCAACATTATTAGCCTGCTGTCTCTTGCTGCTGGTTGTTTTTGTTAAAGAAGCTTAGGTCTGCTAACAAACAATTTCCAGAGGACTCTACTGGGGAATTATACTTCTCTACTCTATACTTCAGCCACTTTTACTATTCTAAGGCAGAAGAGACTGAAGTAAACTCAAATGAAGTGATGTCAAATCTGAGTGACCTTAACACAACAGAAGAGAAACAATAAAAGAGAAAAGAACATAAACTGTTGACGACTACTGAATTAAAGGCTTTAAGTGCCTTTTTCGCTTACTGAAATGAGAGTAGGACAAATAAAGGCGTAACCATGCCAAAGTTGCACGCGGTATACTGCAGCTTTCTTATAAAAGTACTCTACCGAGGAGTGCACTTCTACTCACAATATATCTGCCATACTCACAAGAGTGTTATAGGATCAACAAGCAGGACTGGCTAAGTTACCTTTTTCAATTCCACGTTCTCTTGTTAACTGTGAAAATAGCACCTACGTTACTCACAGCAAATCCTGATTGCCAGATTCAGCTGCAATTTTTGGGTAGAATTCAGAGGCAGAGATAAAACCTTGAGCCGCTAACCCCAAGAAGAGACGGGGAATGGGCCCAAAAGCTTTATTTCCATTTTCATTTTCAAAATTTTAGTCTTCAGATCAAACCTCCACTGAGTGAAATGACTGGCCAATCCGGACCAGATAAGACCTGCGGATAAACTTGGATGTGTAAATGCAGCACAAACTTACACGCGACATGAAGGCTGGCCTCTCTGCTCACGATGGTGCCGAAAGAGTTCGATGCCATGCACTGATAGATGCCGACGTCTTCCTCTTTATTAAGATGTGCGATGTGTAAGTTTCCTCCCATGAGAGAGTAACGAGACCCCGGTCTGGGCGTGATGAAAGAGTCGTTTAGCTTCCACCTGTGAATACAAGCGCACGACGCATCACAAAACCCTTTGTAAAATAATTTCATCCACATAAAAATGTCATGCACATAAGAAGAGTGTCTGATAATAAATTTATGATAAAGTCACAGACTGTTAGGGATTCAGAAACAAGGCTATATGCATCCATTTAATTCATACTGGAGGAAATAAATATTAAAAGAAATGACAGTGACTGATGTATGCTGCAGGAAAAACCTGAATAAATATACTTAAATGAGAAGCAATCATCAACACTTATTTCAAACAGCTGTTTATTTCTGTTGATGTCTTTCAGTTTAAATGCTTCATGATTATTTTTTTTCTATTCCTTTTATTCCACAAGGAACATAATCGACTGTCAATATTTTAAAACTTTGGGCGACTTAAGTTGATTTGCATAATTAATGTTTATGTACTAAAAACCTGCCAAGTTAATGATGCGGCACATGACCATAACCTCCTCAATGATTGCAAACACTTCAAGGTTAACTTTCCATTAACAGTATTCCATAAATGTTCTACAACCGATGTTTTGCAAAAAAAAAAAACAGACCCAAAGGACAAAATCGTTCCACTCTGTTTCATAGCCACCTTCACATTTAGATAAATGTGGTCAGTTTAAGAGTTGACATGATGGTTTTTGTCTTACAGTTAGCCAATGCCAGTGTACACAGTCAGGAGAGTAACTGAGAAAAATAGGTATTTAAAAAAGGATAATAGTGCAGAATTGCAGAATTGATTAGATGATCACATCCCTCGGGAAGAAGGAAGTTTGACGTTTCTATTTCGGACTTTCTTGCCATGGACAGTGTTAAGGATTAAGACAAACAAAGAGAGGGGCACCTTTGAAGACGCGAGAAAACGGAGACATATGCAGCAGTGCGGCGTTCACCAGCAGATATGTTGGCTGGACTGTTTAAATGATTTGTTTTGCAGCTGGAAAAGAATTTCAGATGACACAAATTTAGGGGCCACGTGGCATTGTGATGGCTTGGTAGTTATAGACAAATTAATTTGTCCTTGATACCGCCAAAACAAATATCCAACATGTGACATCTTGTTGAACCTCACGCTAAATCAAAACCCCCGCTAGCTGGCACACGACCTTTGTTAAAAAGACAATAACAGGCCGTAACAATGCCCCGATATGTCTGTCTAAATATGAGGCCCATCATCAAAAGAGATATCACAGCAGCTTGTCACCAATCTGGAAATCAGTTACTGATGTGGTGTACCAACTGCTACAGTTAGAGGCACCTGCTATAATTAAAGAACTAATTAAAACAAAATTAGATTTTATGTGAATCCAGGCGTGCTCTCAGGACTTGAACTAAGAAGGGCAGAACAATTTGCAGATTTGAACTCGTAAATGAGTTTTCGTTTAAAAACTAAAGTGACCAATTGCTTATTAAGTATTCCAGCCGATCCAAGTGATAACATCTTGTACATTCATTTCAATTTGTGTCCATTAGGCATAACACCAAGGATCTTCAAGCTACATTAACGACCACATATGCTTATGTATGAGGGATCGTTTTGAGCTATTACACATTAAATGCTTGGTTTTTGCGATTTGTATTTAATTACCCTGCCAGGAAACAGCTATGTAGCCCCATTTGATAGATTATAAATTAATAGCTTATGCGCTTGATGCACTTTAAAGTAAATCATTGCTTCTCATTCATTTTAATTTGTCAACATTTTAGAACTGTGCATTAATCTGTTTTTAGAACTGGGACTCTTCAGCTACACAGGGTATGTGTATTGAACAAGGAAAACCTGCAGCAACTGTTTACTGCACCTCAATCCATCAAGTGATTTGCATCATGTTTATCATAGTGATAACCTCAGATCAGATGCCCTGTGGCAGTGTCTGTGCATCTTTACCAGTGGGACTGTAAAGAAAGCCTAGAGCAGAAAGACAATCTGTGTCATATTATTCTTATTGTGTGAAATATAGTCCATTAATGTGTCGCTCTATCACTCAGTCTCAACCATGACAACAGAGAGGCGTGGTGCATGACTTTCTTTTCACTGGTCAGTGATAGCAACGACAGGAAGCTCACTGACTGTGTAGGTCAATGTCAAGCTATCAGTAAATGGTAAATGGACTGATTCTTATGTAGTGCTTTCCTACTCTCCTGAAGCTCTCAAAGTGCTTTATACAACATGCCTCATTCACTCATTCATACAAGCACTTTTTCTATGCTCAGGTGTTTTCTAACATTCACACAAATTTGTACGCCGGTGGATGCATTGGAGAGCACGTTGGAGTTAGTATCTTGCTCAAGGATATTTGGCATGGAGACTAGAACCACAACCCCCCGTAGATTGTACAATCTACCTTCAGTAGATGCCCTGCTCTACCTCCTGAGCTACAGCCACCCCAGTGCAAATATACAAAACATCTGCAACTAAGGGCAGTTAATTAATACTGATTAATTTACAAAGAATGAGCCATGACATCAAATCAGTTTTATTGTAATCCAGCTTAAACTGGGTTTTTGTACAATTTTGTACCATAGATTAAAATAAAGCCCTATTGTTAATGTTAAGCACATGCCATGTTGCTTTTGAGGTGAGCTATTTGAATGACAGAATGGAGTAGCCAACACTTGTGTGCTTGGTTAATAAGCTGCATTTATAAACTGCATGGCTGTGATGCAAGGACACATATACCTCTTCATTAGGGCTAAGTAACAGATTAGCAGAATTTCACTTACCCAAAGTGAAACACAGAAATGGTTTTTCTGTTAGATTCTATTAAAAAGGCCCCAACAGGGAAAAACAGATCAAACATACAAGGGGTCCAACTCAGTTACTGGAATTTACTGGAATTATGGGAGATGAAGCTTAGGAAACTGATCAGCCTGTACTGGCTGTCAATCACAGCGGTCACATCTCCAGTTTATAAAAAGAAAAAAATAGCCCCCTCAAAAAAGATATTTTCAGGCTTCCTTTTCCAACCCTAGAGGTCTTCTCTGAAATCTTACTTGGGAAACATGCATAAAGCCATGTCTGCAGCTGTTACCTGTAGAAAGGAGGTGGGTGTCCCTGGGCCTCACAGCTAAACACCACCTCTCTGCGACTTTCGCCAGAACGAATGGGAAACACCACACTGCCAGGTTGTTTGGTGAACATGGGCCTCAGCAGGACTCCGCTTCCTGGGTGAAGAACCAACAAAACTAGATCAGCTTTGATGTCCTGCTAAACTGAAAACCACTATGCACAGTTTTTTTTTTTTCTGCAAGCAAGCACATATTGAAGTCTTAACGAGGGAGCGAGGGAGGAAAATTCTGCGCAGGAGAAGCATAAACAGTACGCATTTCTGGCATGGATCTTTCGATCATGTGAGTAGAACTTGCTTGATCCCTGCGGTACTGCATAATCAGCTGGTAACCTTCATAAAACTTTAATGCAAACATCTGAAGGTACAGACTTGTCAAATGCAAACCACACTGCCACCATACTTCAGCAAAATTTAATTTAAACTCTTCAAACCTATCGCAGCATTCCCAGGGGATGTCAGCCAATAAAAGATCTGAAATAAAATGCCATAACAAATACCTAATTTAAATCTTCCCCTCTCATTTGACACATCAAATTGTTCCCCTCATGACTTAAAGTAAAAAGACTCTCTGATTTCCAAAGTTGAGAGGGAGGAAATATTTGAGGGTGTGAGTGTCTTTAGGTTTGTTATTCAAAGCCGTCACATGTGCTGTTACAAATCACCTTGAATTCCACATTAAAGTATTTGTACACTAATGCACTGTGCTGATGCTGGACAATTGTTACAATGCTCATTCTTTATGTGTTGTTTTATATAGAAGAAATATTCAATACATATATATTAATTACAACAGTATATTTAAATTCCTGCAGTGATAATAGAGCACCTTGATTCAGTGTCTCTGATAAAAAAAAAATATTAAATACAAGAACAAAAAACACAGACAAGGAGACGAGCATGTGTGACATTCGTTTCCAGGTTAATTACTAAGGTACAACAGAGATTACATGTTATTCATCAAAAGAATAGTGATTCCTGTGGTAGTCAGTGCTTCATTACAATAAACATTTCTTTTTGAGGTGGAAGGGGAATTCATTTGTGTTTACCACAGAGCATTTGCATTTCAGTAATGGCACAGAAGTAGGAATACTCCATCATTAGGGTAACTAATCTGTATGAGAGACAGGTATCATCCTCACATCGCTGGAGTCCTGGGAGTACTCAAGACTCAAAATAACTCTCTGAAAGGGTGGAGATGTTTGACAAGGGACCTCATTGTTCCTTTCTGCAAGCATAAACCTTCAAGAAAGTTACACAGAATAAAAGGCTGTCTAATTATAATCTTTGTTACATGTAGCAAGTCCCTCAAAGCAGAAAGGAGAGATGAATGATTACTAGAAGATCCTTATTGTGCAGGCTTTATTAAAACAAAATTGCACGGGAACTTGAAAGCAAGACAAACATGAGATGAATCATTTGCCTTATTAAAGTGACTATAGCAAATAACAAAGTTTTACAGTTTACAGTTTAGAGTAAAATGTCAGTCACGTATATTTAATATCTGTATTATTCTGAATATTTATAATTGAGCTATTTGTATATGTTAGAGCTATTTCTTATATTTTGTAACTTTATAATCAATTTTGTTATTGAATTTGGTTCAGTCTGTTGCTGTTCTTATTGTCTTGTACAAACTAACCACATGACTTCCAAATACTGTTCATCTGCTGTAGATTGACTTTTTTTTGTCCTCCGCTTATCCAGAGTCCTCATTTTATTTAAGTACACTTTGCACACCATGCTGAGATATGCCAAATGTTTTGACCAAAAGCTTTTTGAAAATCACCTTGTTGGTGTAAAAATATTATTTTATGTTTCTCAAACTGTGTTGTCTTTGGCATTTTTCACCCATTCAACTGTTTTTGTGACAGGCTGATGGTATTAAAGTAGCTAAAGATAGTATTTAAAAAAAAATTATTTGCTAAGTTGTCTGTTATGTGTTGACATAGTGTGGTATCGTAACAAATAGTTTGTTATAAATATAAATATATATATATGCATAACAAGCATTATTTACATCCTAAGTTCATGTTATTAATTTGGAGATGTACACAGTAAGTGAGTGTGATACAGGACATGATGTGTGGTTATACTGGTAATGTCAGAAGAGGCAGTATTGGGTTGTGTTACCTGAATGACCTGTAAGAAGGTAGACGATGAGAATGTCTAATGACAGGATGGAAGCTGTGTTGTTATGAACATGTGACTCCAGAAACCAAGGTTCAGTAAATGAGAGCAACAATATTCTCGTGTGAGTCTCTGTGATTCCATTTATTGTTTTCGAAGATGCAACACATAGCATTAGTTCATCCCTTGAGTTAAGTGCCTTTTTATGCTTAAATGATTCATAGGTCAGTGTTAAGTGATTTAAAAACAAACAAAAACTATTCTTCTGAATAATTTCAGGTAAAAGAACTGGACTGAAAATGAGTGAAAAAGCAACAAAGCCAGAGAACGGTTGTTTAAGACAGTTTAGAAGTTGAAAGACTGTCTGGCACCTTGCAACTAAAATACAAAGAATTGGAGGGTGCCTCCAGACTTTTGCACAGTACTGTATGCTGATTATGGTGCTAAACTTACCTGATCACTGCCAGCACCATGGCAACTGTTATTAAAAGGGCGAATAAGAATAATGAGAAGGGATTGAGTTCCTGGGGCTGTGCCTAGGGGGCTCAGTTCAAACTGATGCAAACTCTCTGAAACTCTTTCGTTGCCCTAATGGGAATGAAAGTAAGATGCGGTAGGGAATGCAGAATGATTGTCAAGCTTGCTTTCTGGTAATCGAACATTAAGGTTCTACACACTACACCAGTCTGAAATCCACAGGCCCAAGAAATCAGTGAGAAATTTCTTTTCTTCCCAGGAAGCCTTTATTTTGGAGGTATACTCGCTGGCCTAAAAAGAGAACAGATGCATATTGCAAAGACATCTGGACAACAGAAAGTTTTCAATTTAAAATCAACACTGACACTCTGGTTGACAGACTGTTACGCCTTGTAAGACATAAAAAAAGAGTCAAAGTCATGCTGAAACCACACTGTCAAAATCTGATGGCAGGTCCAACACCAAGAGCCATAAAATACAGAAAGTCAAATGATAAAAGTTCTCTATCAGAGAAGCGCAGTGATCCAGAATCCTAACAGGAAGTTGGCTGGCGAGTGCCGCAGGATAAAGATGGAGGTCATTATGAAATAAGCCGGCTTTGCTCATATCTGTCACCTGCTGCCAGATGGTGATACGCGCATGTTTTCTAAGACTCCTCAGACAACACAAGACTCAGCATCGAAGCAAAAGTGGAAGGCAGAGAGAGCTGTTTTAGAGACTGAAATAAAAACTAATCTCAAATTCAATACTAGCTGACAGCAAATGAATTCCTCCAGCTTACCTCAGCATGAATAAATAGGCATATGGGGAGTCAGCTGTGGGGGAGGTATCGGCCGTTTGTGAGGCCCCAAATCCATTAGTTTCAGCTCAGAGTTTTATGCATCAAATAAAAAAAAAGCCAATCTTGCTTTTTAAGGCATCTTCCCCGCTGTCCAGGCCGATAAGGTACATCTTTAAGGTCTCTCATTTAGGAACAGCAAATGCTACTCAGTGTGGTTCGGGCTATTTCAAGCACAGTATGAGTTTGATCAAATCTTATTCAAAGGCTTGAAAAATGTGGTAGTCTGTTTTTTTTTAATTAATGAAAAACAGAAACATTGAACTATAAAGAATAAAATAATTAGGAAATTCACTAAAAAGAAGAGAGAAAATTAACACAGTCTTGTGATTCAAGTGCTACAAACTTACAGAGAAATACTGCAAATACATAAAAAGAAACGCAGAGAGTTAATAGAGCTAATAAAAAAAATGTGCCAGGCCATACTGCTGTGACTATCAGCTGGGGTGTACGTGCTGTGCTGTACTACAGCCTTGTTAATTAAGTTAATTGCATTTTCACTTACACTGTCTTTGTAAGAGAAATGTGACATGAAAGTTCCAACCAATATCCAACCATGTCACCACATTTTCTAGCAAATCAAAGCTGCTGCATCTCAAATGCAATAACACCAATTGCACCAAGGGCTTCCAGAGCTGTGCACACTGGGGAAACAGAATTGATTAGGTCCAAGTCCAAATGTGGGAGAAGCAAATTAAAGCTATTTCTTTGTTGTTCTCTGTTGTATATTGAATGTCTACATAAAGACAGGTATATATTGCTTTTGAGAATGATATTTTCATCTAAATAGAGTAATACGTCTAGAGTTTCCACCTGTGCATGAGTAAGAAGGTCATTTGTCACCCATCAGATGTCAAGATATAGTAATGGGGATTTTTAGCGTAGTATAAAGAGAGGAGAATGATGTTTTTAATCACAGCCACGAACGCCTGACCAGTTTTCGTTTTAATTTTTCACAATGTAGTTTCGATTTCTTTCTTTCTCAACAGACTATAAACCTGATAAACAGCAATAATACAGTGTGAAATCCATATATAATATTGTATTTGTCTTGTTTATGACTGCACACACTCTAATTAAACTACGCTATGAGTCAGCTATGACAAAAAAACCCTGAAAATAAATGACTTGGGAAAAATCATTTTCATTCATTTTTCTGAATAAAATCAAATTTTATGGTAATTTAAGAAAATAATTACAATTGCATCTTTGCTACTAGATAAGGTAACAAACATAAGCTGTTTACATTAATTTACACTAATGCTGACATGCTGTAACTCCAGCATGAGGAGGCACAAAAAGTAAAGCCAATGGATGCTCACAGGCTACTGTTTTTATTCCATAACAGATATATATTACTGGTAATGTATTTATTCCTGCAAAGGAGGCTTCAAATGACTGTCAAGCTGTGGGCTCAGTAGAAGCAGGAGAAGCAGGAGAAGCAGTGGAACAGTGGACTCTTTTCCACCGTGGAAAGTTTTGTGAGGACTACTACAACTATATCCACCCTGGGAAACTTGTGAGTGGCATGAGGTATTGCTGACATTGATATGACCCCAGTCCTTGTGTAACCAAAGTGCTACAAAGTCAAGCACATTTCCAATGGATGATAGACTGTCAGGTTTTTAACTCCTCTCCCTTCATGATGGTGACTAACGATATGCTCTAAATTCAAGTATTAAACAGGCTCCTGGGCCAAGGAACGCTTTTATGTTTAAGTCAAAGGTCATGACCTTTGGGTTCAAATTGATTCTGGGTGCCAGGTATCAGCCTTCCAGAGGGAGTTTGCAGTAAAGACGCTGCTTTTTTTGTTGCATCAAACAGAGTTAGCTGAGGTAGTGCAGGAAGCAGATTAGTATAGGGTACTTTCCTTTGGAGGCTTGCTGGGCACATCCAGCTGGGAAAAGACCCCGGGGTATCACCCACAGGACACTTAGGGGTCCCAAAATGGAGCTAGAAACAGGTGTTTGGGAGTGGGATTCTTTGAACACCTTGCTAAGCTTCTTGCTACTATGACTTCAAAATGGATGGATCGATGAATGCATGGATGGATGGATTTTGAGAAAAAATTCTCAAAATCTTTCTTTATTATTCTTTATTTGTGTGCGAAGCAAAAAATATTAGTGATTGGAGGAATATTCACAGAGGAACAGTCCACATCTTCACATATGCCTATACAACACTTCAAAGACACTCTGAGATCTTGCTTGAGGATTCCTAAAGGCTTTGCCATGTACTGATGAATCAGTGAGTGAGTCAATATTTGAAACTCCACTCACGTCTTAGATTCATACATGAGGGTACAAAGGAAAGTGAAAGTTGTTCCATTACTTTGTATTAGGCTGCTAGCTAAAAGTTGCCCTTCATTTTCACTTGCATCACTAAGACATTTGGTGTCAGTAAAATGTGTATTTTAAAACATGTTTTCAATTTACAATAATAGCTGGCTGTAACATATAAAACAACATTCAGGTGTATCTTTAAAAATACATATTGTAAGATAAATCAATGCATAAGCAGTTTTGTTGGGAATCCATATTTCAGCCAAAACTTTTCATTAGGTGAGAGTTTTGTTGACTTCCACTATCCTATTGGCAAATAAAACGGCAATTCCGAACACACTGAGTGTTGTTTAATTTTTGTATCAGATCAGTTTTGAGCTTGTCATTTGTCGCTAAATGCGGTAAAGAGCAGCATTTACAGCACCTGCAGCAATCAGTAATTAATTTCACCAGTCTGTCCTCTGCTTGTTTCTGTCAAGTGTGTCGAGAGAAGGGGCTTTACACACTTGTCAAAGTGCACAGTGAAGCAAAGAGCTTAGGAAAAAATCCCAGCAAAGACTCTCAAAGTATGCTCAAATGAAACAAATGCATATAAACGAGGTAAGCAACAATAATGTGTGTGTGTGCGTTTTTCTTGTTTTCCCCTTTGTTTATTTTTTATAGGAGTGTTTTTCCTTCTGCTTAGCTTAGCTATGCAGCAAGCAGAGAAAATGGATCCCCATTACACAATTAGGGCAGTAAAGTTTTGCTGAAAATCATAAATATGTTTCTAATGATATACTTTGAAAAGTAAACATATCATTATGTAGTCTGCAAAATCCTGATTATATTTAAGCAGCCTGTATCAGCCATTAGTTTACTATTCTCAACTATGAAAAACAAGTAATAAAAATGATTTTTGGATGAGCCTTTGAACCATTTGGTTTTTGTATAACAGATCATGCTTTGGCTGTCAATCAGTGATTACAAACAGCTAAAAGTCAGATTTTAGTATGGCTGAAATGCCAAAATGATCTGTGAGCCAAAATTAGCCAACTTTTTCAACTAACCTGCTGCTAACCTGCTGGTCAGAGAGTTTTTGTCTGTGGTTACCATTTTTTCGTGCAAATCTGGTCCCTCAATTTGAAACACAATCCCTCGTAATTATTATTTTCACTGGTTTCTTACATGTTTCCACAACACATAAACTAAACCAAATCATGTGCAAGCATCGGTGGCACAACTGCTTCGGCAGTGCATTTTGGCTGTGATAATAAAAGTCAAAATATATGACTTCTTAAAAGGTGAAGACACCCACTTTTACAAGTAAGGCAGATTCTTTCAAATGCTACTTCTCAGTTATTATGAAGGAAAAAAAAAACATTTGACTGCTGGTTAAACCAATTCAGCTCAATGGGATTATGTGTTTTTGTATCCAGCTTTGCTAAAACTGTTCTCCTTCAATGCCAACTATAGATGTTTCTAGGATTGTACTCCTGCCAATTATTTTTAGGCAGATGCTTGTAAATTTGTATAGCTTTGAATAAAGTGTTCAAATTAATATTTTGCATCAATAGATGATCATTTTTGGCAAGCTGCTGTGTAATCAGAGAGAATATCCACAGCAAATGACACAAGACACAAGTCTTTTTTTCCCCTAATGACCAGATTGCTGTATACTACCCCTTTGATTCATATGAATATTTCAGAATTTAGTTTTTAATTAAGCAGAAATTCTTTTCCTCCAAGGCTTTACATGTAATGACTTACTTCATAATAAAAATGGAATTTCTCAATAAAACATGAGTAATAAAGTTTTATGATGCTCTGCCAACTGTGTTAGTTAGTATGACAAAACCACAGAGTCACATGAAAACCTTTGATCCAGTGTTTGACGTTGCATGCTGTGTTAAGTAGTGATACAACAATCCAACTTCTCCGCGTGTAATCTTTGGCTTTGGGTATCTGTCAACAATAAGTATCAATCTTACTGCAAGCTGCACTCCTTTATAAAACAATATCTACCAATAAAATGAAAAACATAATACAATTTGCTGAATTTTTGTTAGTAAAAAAAGCAAAACAACAAGACAAAGTAAGGCATAAACCATGAAAACAATTATTTTGATTATTAATTATATAATATTTAATATAGTACATGGATATATTTACATGTGGTTTATTTGAACTTTAAATAAAAGCAATTTTAAATAAAAGCTAAAGGCAGAGAGGGCCGTTGCATCACAGCGCAGTCGAACCCTGCCGAACATCTCCTATGCCCACTAGGTGAAAATGGAGAATACCATTTAACAAAATGTCACACTGATGCGTGGCATTTGTGGAATCACCAGTTAAAATTTCATCTAGATCAAATGATGATCATAACCTACTGTGCATTTCCCCTTCCCACTACGTGGCGTTCTAACTATTGCTGACAATGTGTTCGGGGCTTGACTCTCATCATGCCTGTGAACTTTGGGAGACACTGGACAATGTGCCTCTGAGTTACAGCAGTTTAGTGGTTCATGGCGATTGATCAAAACGGTGTGTCGCCATGACCACGCCATTTCATGAAACCCCAAAAGCTTCATGATTTAACATCATCAAGGTCTTCAGGTTCCACGCAATATCATGTTGATCTGATGAAATCTCTAGGAGGACCTTGTGAAAGATTGAAGCCTTAAAGTGACAAAAAAATGTTGCCAAATTTGCACATTAACTTTTAAACAGCTGACTTCCTGTTGAGTTTAGTATGTGGTTCTAATAGACTAATTTGTATGTCTTTATTTCTTACATAAGGCTGCCATAGACTCATAGATCAAGCATAGTGCATGGGGCTGTTTTTTTGAAATTTTATAGGGGGGACTGTGGAGCCATATTGCAATATTTTATGAAAATGACCCAAAATACATGAAAGCCTTCATCACATTGGAGGTCTGTGCAACGATTCATGAGTTTTAGAACTTTCCCTCAAAACCTACGTCCACCGTGTGCATGGCCACCACGGTGTGCCGTTCAATGAAACCTCACAATTTTCACACTGAAGCATCATAAAGGTCTGATGTTTCTTTTCACTGTTTTTTAGGTGGATGGAATGAACCTAAGAGGAGCAGTACAGCAAAGTATGAAACACGTTTCCTGTTCCCACTAGGTGGCGCTCTAAACAGTTTTGGCAATGGGCATATGAATCTGTTCGGGGCAGGACTCATCATGAGATTGGACAACATTTCTTTCAGTTCTAGCACTTTTTTACTTCCTGGTGGAACATCAAAATCACCCTGCCGCCAGGGTCACGCCCTTTGACGAAGGCTCACAGTTAATTGTAACCTAAGACCAACTTTCCTGGCCAAATTTGAGGTTGTTGGGGTCATCCACCTTGAAACAGTAACCCAAAGTGTAAAACATGACATTTCCTGTTCCCACTAGGTGACACTGTGACCACTCTCAAATATTGCAGTAGAAATGTGTTCAGGTGCGGAGCCTCATCATACCTGAGAAGTGTGTTCTACACTGGACAATGTATGTGTGAATACAAACAAATGAAAATATAATGGCGAATGATCGAAATTCACCGTTGCGCCATGAACACGCCCTGTGATGAAAACTGAAAACGCTCTACAATTTACTGTGGCCCCGGTCTGTAGTTTAGTCTGACCAAATATGAAGTTGATCTGATAAAATCCCTAGGAAGAATTCACAAAAGTACAATGCCTGGAAAAATTGCCATTTTCAATTCAACCATGTCCAAAGCCAATAAAAAAATTAAATTTTCTCCGGGCCTGACACATGTGCAAATTTTCATGAGTTTTCGAGCATGCTGAAGCCCTCAAAAAGCCAATTCATTTGCCTGAATATTAATAATAATTTGAGCGGATACAATAAAATACTAAAAATTGAGGAAAAAACAGGTGGACATGGTGGAGGACATAGTGTAGGGTGTTGGGTCTGAACTAGGTGGATATTTTTGACCTAAAAGCCCATTTCACAAGAGAAACTAGCATTCTGTGTTGGTTCCTGCTAGCTTCCCCCATCTGAGATGGCAAGGCAAGTGTCAGACCAGAAGCTGAGGCAACACGTTTGCGCCTTATGAAATCTGCACAGTAATCACACAGAGAGCAATGTAGAGCTGACAGCCGACCAATAGCTCAGCGACACCACACCAAAAGCAGACCGGGTGAAAAAACGTTGGCGATCCAGAGACAGAGGCAGCTGCAAATATAACTCATCCTTCCACAGGGTCACCGGTGGAAACCTTTTACAACGTTAACCTCTTTCTCTTAAGGTGCTAAGGTATAGAAAAGAAAGCCTCACGAATGTATGAGTGTCTGTGCCACTGGCTGAATAAGGCTTATAGTAAAAAAGGCTTTGAGTGCTTAGTTATAATAGAAAGGGGCGACAAAAGCATCAGTAAAAGAAAACAAGAGCTTTTCAGCAAAAATCACAACCCAACATCACAATTGAAACAATTGAAATTAAAATTCATGCAACAAGTAATGAAAACCGTCTGATTGATTAATCAAACAAAAATAACTAAAATGTAAAAATATATGTTATTCACATAATTGACTTCCACTACTCTTGTTAGAGCTCAGTGTGAGAGTCAATAGGTTGCCATTTATGATCATGCTAGTTCCTCATTTCCTTAATCTTAATCTCACTACGCTCACTTGACTAAGTTTGGCATCAAGTCAAAAACCTGTCAGTACTGTAGGTGTGACATACCCTCAACTGCTGACCCTGCCCCTGTGATATGATAGCTCTCCCTTTAGCAACCACATGTAGTGCTTCTGGCTCTTACTTAGCTCTTAGTAAACACTGAAATCCTAGAATTCAGTTGACAGTTTGGCCCCATAGACTGGCTTTTTCTCAGGATCAGGCCGATCCAAATATTGGTCAGGTGTATATCTAGTATGAAGGTTAGTTGCATCTATGTGGGCATCATGATTGCTCCCTTGCTCTCTGTCTTACTCACTCTCTCCTGTATATAGTGCACACCCATGCAACAGGACATTGAAACCTTCATCAGAGAGCAATAGGAGGAGTCGCAGTTAACTTCAGATGAACTCACTCTGGGAATAACTTCCCCTTGGCCTTACTGCTCTCCCACACAGCCAATGCTTATTCTTAAAAAAAAAAAACAGAGTCTGGATAAATAACCCACCTAAAAAAAACACCCTCACACTGTACTGTCTCTACCAAGTATTTCAAGTCTGCGTGCTAAAAGAATTATCATGTCTTCTGTAAAACACAGAGGCTTTGGAGGTGTGTACTTTCATTGCACCATGCTTTTCTATCGTAAGCAGAGCAATGTAATGTAACTCCACACTGAATATTAATGCTCAGTTACTCTGTGTTACCAACTGTGAATGTCAGGCTCAGGACTGAAGCAAGGGGCGTGCAACACAATGCTTTTCAGAAACGATTTGCCCTCTACTCCTTTGTTAAGCATTAAATTGCTTTGAATAGCAAAGTCTGAATGTGGGTTCTGCAGCTCGTGATTGCAAGAGCAAATTTTGTGACTGCACAGGCTGCAGCCTTAAATTGTCTCCTTTAGGCAGTTTGTCTGACATCAAAACTCTTCCAGGGTTTCCATCGATGTCAAAGACACTGTCTTGTCTGTATATTTAAGAAAATGCCTAAGTAGGCCATAATATGCAATATTATATATATAATCCCATAGCAAGTCACAGCTCCCCGAGGAAGGCCTCATTAGACGTCCACTGATGTGTATTGGAATTAGTGATAAGTAGTGCTAATTGCCATGTAGGCAAATTTAGGCGCCGACATGGCGTCGCGCTCGTGCGCACATAAATTCACACAGTGACAGTCACAAACACATGCACGCACACTAATTATTTTAGGTCCCAGCTGTGAGGAGGGGCTGCAGATTTTGAGCAAGGCAACATGAAAGATTACTCATTCCTCAAAATACTGTGCTCATGCAACAAAGCCCTTATTCATCTTGCTCTCAGTTTCAAACTCTGACATTCTGCAGAGAGCTACCATTTGACCCCGAACAATTTGTAAGGGAGGAAAATTAGGTTTCTCATTAAAAGCAAGATCACAAAGCAAGATTCCTGTACTGCGACCGGCGCAATCTCATTTAGGTAACAATTGAGGCGCTATTTAAAATGAATGACTGCACGCTCAACTGATAGAAAGAGGCTGCCTTTCAGAGATGGAAACCTGGCTGATTGTTTATTGCAACAGGATGCGATGCCTGGGAAAAAACAAAAGAAAGAGAGAGAGAGAGAGAGAGAGAGAGAGAGAGAGAGAGAGAGAGTTGCTACGCACAACTGAGAGATTGTTGATTTTCTTGCCTTGAGCTGCCAATGAAAGGAATAGCAACATGAACATTTCCTAACATTTGTAAAATTGTTCAAAGCTTTGGGCACTCTTTTCCTTAAAAAAACATCTTTTATTTTTCTATTTTAATTTTAAGAGCCATCTGTTCTGAATTCTGAATTCAACATAGACCATACGCATCAAGACAAGAGTACACATTTGGGAGGCTTACCTGCCAGGCGCTCCACCAATGACAGCAGCACTATAAGTTTCCATAGCAACTTCATTTTAATGGTCTCAGGTCAATAAAAGCTCACTTCCAATCACAGGTGTGTAGAATCACAGCTTTGTCCTTTCCAGCACTTTCACTGTTGTTCTGTCTAAAAAAGAAAAGAAAAAAAGGGAGGAGACCATTAAACATTTAAAATCACTAATCACGAAACAGTTGGATGGATTTCACGAGAACCATTACTGCCCATGTTTGGAACATATAAAACAAAAAGAGTGCAATATAATCAATGTTGACATGTAGAAAACATATTTCAGGTAACAGCAGGTGCTTTTCATGGTGCACAAAAGGCAAAAGTGTGTGCTCAACGTTGCGTAATAGAGATCACGGCTGCGAGAGAAACATAAAGGGATTGCTCACTTGTGCTCAAACTTAGACAAAACAAAAAAGTACGCTGGTTGTCAGACACATCCCTAGCACGTAATAAAGTAGCGTCCTGGCTCCTGGATTCCGCCTGAGCGAGAGGGATTATGTATGTCTGACACAAAGAGCTGACTGTACACGGTACAAAACCATTTTCAGTCCCCCTGGGAAGACTCACAATTGATTTTCTCAAAGGCTAAACTGTAATTTATCTCTCCTTCTTACATAAATGAACTCCCAAACAAGTTGTGATATGATAATGAGTCACACTCTTCCTGTCACTGATAAACAATGATGCAGCCTGTTTATTTGTTTAAATACACATATATCCCTAACATGGTGATAGCCAAAATCCTTTCTGGTAAAGCGGCAGATAAATGTTTGCGTACGGGAGGCTGGTTATGGAGTGAAAAAGGATGAAGGGAGGAAATTAGCCATTGTCTTTGTTCAAACCGACTCTCCCTGGAACATTTATGTGACTGATGGTACAGCTTCCTCTGACTACAGACCATAAGCATGCTGAAATAAATGAGAGGGGGGTAAATTAATAAGAACATACAGTGTAGTCTATCAGGAGCCGCGTGCCAAAAAAGCAGAGACAACTGAACGATTACGCGCCTTCTATCCTTTGCACCACTGAAAAGCATGATAGAGCATACCGATGCATATGTGAATATATCAACTGCGTCCCTGACACATTTGCCTACACTATTCTTCCTTCTGCATGTACTTAACCATTAAAGGCAACACTTTTCACCTATAAATCTCATTATGGAGATTGGGTTTAGAGAGTCATCTTAGTTCCAACTTATCTCCCAGTTATTACGATGCAAATGTCAGGAGTAAATGTTGGCTTTCATTAATAAAACAGAGACACTTCAAATCCCTCCAAGGGCTCCTGGATATTTTTGGAATGTGCCTCCTTTAAGGGAATAATTGTAAGAAATGTGCTGAATAAATTACTTAACATTATGTCTTTAATTGAAAAATAAAAATTCCAGCCGTACACTTGCGCCGTGCTACTTTAATGTCCGGGTGACATCTAATGTAACGTGCATATAATATTATATTTACTACTAACGTAAAAGTATGTGTCACCACGGGCTGCAGATTGAACTGTCACTGCAATTTGACACTCACATTTCGACAAACGTTTCATGTTTTTCTTTTTTAAATTGTTCAAGTAATTGTTTTGTCAGCCATTAAACGTTCTACAGTCTGGTCATCTAAAATTAATTTATCATGCCCTGACAGCAACACAACAGAACACGACCGGAATGTGTGAACTACTGAGAGGCCCCATTCAAAAAAGCTACTATCTGCTGGCCTCTAACACGAGACATCAGACAACAGGGTTAGTGGAGGGATAAAAGAAAGCCTTTTGATCTAAAGAAGCTCAGCACTAAGATGATGGCCAGGGGAGTTGAGGAGTGGCCACTGCAGCATTTGACTTCCTATTCAATGCAAATTGATTAGCCTCGTGACCTTAAGTGTTAGTGACAAGGCCAATGACTTACTTTCATCACAAATTGATTCTCTCATTTGTTTGCTTTATGAGATGAAAGTTAATGATAAGGAAGGCTTTCAAACTTTGCCTTTCAAGTTCCAACCTCTTTCATGTCGCTGGGAAAAAAAGCCCGTGTTTGAAAAATGGATTATGATCGAGGCAGGAATGACAGTCCTGGCCTAAACATTTCCTGACCCAATTTGCACAAACTGAACAACACTTAAATGGAACGCAGCCGCAAAGTCAGCCTCTCATTGCACAAATGCAGATGAAATAAAAGGAGAATAAGACAGGAGCACTGCATGTAATGTTCTTTCTTTTTGAGTAATGCCTTAACCAGTTTTCAATACAAATCAAATCAGGTTTGCATACTCATTTGCCAAAACAACCTTATACCAGTATCAGCTGCAAAACCCTATTATTTCCTCTCTCAAGCAGTGAGATGACACACAAACACTCGCTAACAGTACCGTCTTTTTCTTGTCACTCGTCAAGTTATTAGCCTGAAGCTTTCGGGTCGACTGGTCGGCATGAGCTCATCCAACCAAATCGTCCATGCTACTTGGATAAAGAGAAAACGATACAACGTTTTGAAGCTTTGAGACTGAAAATATCTGAATTGACATATTTCGCTGTTTGGTCTAAATTTGTTCTAGACAGCTTCGAAGGCTCCAGAGTAGCAGCCGTGTTCAAACCAAGCATTTGTCATCAAATGGGAAACGATAGCACAACAGGAACTGTTACTGTTCAGGAGGCTGATTAACAGTATTACTCAAAATTATTGTGCTGCGATCAAGAGTTGAGTCTATGCTGAAAGGCTCTACATTTACTTAAATCTGCAATGCGGCAGGTTTAGTTAAATGTAGACAAAAAGCTTCTTTTTTTCCTGTAACCAATCAATTGGTTGAAACTTAGGCATGATTTCACCAAGATTCACCAGATCACTGTATACCATAGCTTCATTATAATAACCTTTTAATTATCATGTAAATGTATTGACCAGACTGACATAGTTGGACAATTACTTCACTAAAGTTCAATCACACTAAAGTAAAAATTGGATTTAATTGCATTTTTTTCACATTCGGTGACCAGTTGCAGTTAGTAACAGCAACCAGTTTGTCCCAGCATGCAACACACATGGCCTACGGGCAATCACTTTTAATTGCAAGGCAATTGAAAGTGATTGCTAGGTGGGAGACAACCTTTTTCCAATCATTGTCTGACTGAGACAACACATTTCAATCAATCTGCACTAACTAACTAAACGACTTGGCTCAGCTGTCTGCCAGCTGGTTGTATTTCTCTACGTAAAAGCAATGTTGCTCAGCACTTATGTTTACGGTTAAATTGCTATCAAACAGCAACTATGTCACTATTTGTGGAGGAATTTCTATTATATCTAATTATGAGCTTCTGGTTAGACTAAGTAGTTAAGTAGTTAACTTGTGTCCAGATTTGTGTCTTTTACCCATTTATCACAGTTAATTGTCATATTATGACAAGCAGATTGCATGTAATTACCAACTTGACCCCTAAAACTGATAGCAGACTGAGTGCCTTATTGTTGTGGTATCACCAGCTTGAAGAACCAAAGTCACTTTGAAGATGGCGACTGAATGCAAGTGGGCACAGTCCAGGTCCCTCTCTTCAAGGTAACCATTTCGAAGACAGTTAGCAAGTTCAATACACATGGTCACAATAATTTTAATGAGCTCCAACCATCGTTTTCCTTAGTGTGTCTGTGGCATATGGTATGTCAAACCAGGAGTCTTATCAGCAGCCAAATGCTCAAGCATCCACCCATCCATCCGAGTGAACTTGTCTGTTTTAAAACCCAAGGAAGCAGAATTTATTTGTGCATATAAGACGGGAAAAATCAGCTAATACCCACATTTAAGACGCTACACCCATCAAATATTTGGCATCTTTGCTTAAAAATTTAGTTCAGTGATTAAATTATGCTTGTTTAGTTTCTGTCAGTCAGCTAATGAGTTAAACTTTAAAACTTCTCTGATTTAAAGTAGCTTATGAGAGAACAGCAGAAACTTTGAATGTAAAACTGAGTTTTTCGTTTTACTTTTGAGGATACGCAGCTGCTTCCAGGGAAGGTTCAGATTTGTGGAGACAAAGCACTCCTCCAAATTTCAGCGTTGTCAAAGTGACACCACTCATCCTCTTGATCTCTGACAGCACCAGCTGGAGCTTATACACCATAGACTACAGTTCAGTAAACTGCACACTTTGACAGTGATGGCAACTGATTCGACCCTCTCCCCTACATCCGATCTTTCAGCTGTCATCAATTTTTTAGGGCTTAAAAATATATTAATAGAAGGATACTCTGGGTCCCTTTGGCAGGAGAGTCCAGATGAAGATAAAATTCACACTCAGAAGAAAGAGCATCCCACACACACACGCGCACACGCACTCACTCCACCCCCTCCCAGCCCCCAAGCTCTGAATCATGAATGAGGTCAGACTCCCACACTCTGCAGGAATGAGACAAGACCAGGAGGAATGGCATACAATGCTGCATCTTTAATCACCTGAGCTGTGGCTTCAGTTAATCTGCAGACACCAGCTCGATCAGTGTTTTCCTTGCACGTGTGGCTCAACTCACAGCTCCGAGTGCCTCCGGTCATTCAAAATTTATTTTCTGGTGATGCTCAACTTGAGACTGGTAGTAGTAGCAAATGTGAAATTATTTCTGTGTCCTGCATTCTTCGATTCACTACACACAAATCAAAATTTAACAAGCAACTTCCAGACAAGTGTCACTGATAATGGAGTAGACAGTGCTGTGAATAAGTCTTTGTCCCCTTCTTGATTTCTTTTTGCATATTTGCTACACTTAAGTGCCTCACACTATCAAGCAATTTTTAATATTAGACAAAGAAAAGTGCAGTTTTAAAATGATAATTGAATTTATTAAAGAAAAAAAAAGCTGTCCAAACCTACCTGGCCCTATGTGAAATAGTAAATGCCTCCAAAACCTTCTACCTGGTTGTGCCACCTTTGGCAGCAAGAACTGCAATAAAGCTTTTGTGATTACTGGCAGAGGGTTTTTGACATCACTGTGGAGGAATTTTGGCCCACACCTCTTTGCAGAATTGTTTTAATTCAGCCACATCAGAGGGTTTTCGAGCATGAATGGCCTGTTTAAGGCCATGCCAAAGCATTTCAACTAGGTTGAAGTCCAGACTTGGACTCTGCCTTTTCAAAACCTTAATTCTGTTTGGACTTGGCGGTGTGTTTCAGATCATTGTCCTGCTGCATAATCCAAATAACCTTGACCTTCAGGGCATAAACTGATGGCCGGACATTCTCCTTCAGGATTTTCTGGTAGAGAGCAGAGAGCAGATCCTGAAACAGCAAAGCAGCCAGACCATCACGCTACCACCATCATAAATGGCTGTTACTATGATGTTCTTATTTTATAATGATGTGTTAGTTTTACACCAGGTATAAGGGGACTCAAACCCTCTTGTTTCTCCAGAGAATATTTACCCAACAGTCTCGAGGGTTATCGGGATTATATTGTGTTCTTTTTGTCAAGCAGTGTGTTTTTTTCCTTGGAACTCTCCCATGGATTCCATAGTTTCCCATTTTTCTTATTTTTGAGTCATGACTTTAACAGAGGCAAGTATGGCTGCAGTTCTTTAGATGTTGTTCTGGGTTCTTTTGTGACGTCCTGGATGAGTCATCTAATACTTTTTAAAAAATTTTGGTAGGCTGGCTACTGCTGGGAAGACTCACTACTTCTTTTCTAGTTTTCTCCATTTGTGGGTAGTAGCTAAAAATGGCTCTGTAGCCTTTTCCAAGCTGACAGACGTCACTGACTTTGTTTTTCATTTGTTTCATTAGATCGCCCCATGATGTGTTGCTTTTCTTGGGATCTTTTAGCCTACTTATTAAATGAAATGATTATTTCAAAACTGCATTTAGCATTTTCACAGCTTTTGTCTAGTATTAAATATACTTTTTCACTGCACTGCATGTATTTTATATATTTTTCCCTTTATTTTTATAAAGGTATGTAGATATTGACTATCCTTTGTTTTTCATTGTCAGTATGAGTTTTGCTAAATTGTAACATGGTGCCATATCTGTATTTGTAGGTCCTTGCACAGTTTAAATGTGACTGTTCTTCTTGCTGTATTTTTTATTGTACTACTTATAAACATTCAACACAAGTGCAATTTTGAAAATGCACAGAAGAATCTATTTGCATAAGATGAGTAACAACAAAACTTTCTTTAGCTAAAGATTTTATGTATTTTTTTCTGTCTTCCCCACAAATGGCACTCTGCGGGAGGCAAAGGAAGTGCCAGTGTATTCCCCAGCCAAGATTCTACCGCAAATAGTGGCACAAGACAAAGAGACTAATAGTGTTTTGATCTAAGCACACAAGCTCCAGGCGTGACATAACACATGCCAGCTTTTCCATTTCTCCAGACCGCACCAGGGGCGCTCTACTAACGCGCTCATTCCCATCTCCCCTGTGACAGCAACTGAGCATGTTGAAAGGTTCTCCCTGCTTGCATACATGCTCCAAGACTAAATTTTAGCATAATGAGCTAGTATGTGGTAATAATTTAGAACCGAGTATAGAGCCATGCATCATAATCCATTCTACATTTCCTAAAAGCCCTTTATAACACCATTGCTGCTTACATTTTGAAACCCCCAGTAACAAATTCATTGAAAAAGTTTAAAATGAATAAGATATGTACATGGTTCTGACTTATTATGTTATTGTAAATAAAACAGATGTAGAGACAAAAGTGGCCTAGATAATAAGCACTGATTAGGCACTGTCTTTAAATATACCTTCTGCTTCTTTAGATCTTAATGCCGTCATGTGTTTTGTATCCAGAGAGTCAAAATTCCGTTGCCTTGGGCAAATGAACTCTACAAATCAACCTGCCTTGCCTTGTCTTACAAGTAATTTTAACACTCTATAAATGTTTTTAGGCACAAGCTGGCAATCCCAGTGCACACGCTTTTACTAAATTACCAATTAAGGATCCCAATTAGGATAATAAAAGCCTCCCAATTAATAGTTCTTTAAATACACTGATTTAGGACTTGCTTGATCTCAGCAGTTATCATGGGAGGTCAATTTCAGCCCTTGATGGAGAAAAGGCAAACTGCTATTACTGTAAGGAAGACAGATCCTCTAAGACTGATTTTAAGTCTCTCTATGGACCATTGTTGAAGGCATATACAGAAGCACATTGATCATAACAAGAGAGCTAGATGGATAGATAGATAGATAGATAGATAGATAGTCACAAGCCAGTGAGTCTCACAACACTGTGATTGTTGCCAACATGCTGTGACTGACTTAAATTGACCTGACTGGCATGATGACTGCAGGTTTGCGCATCCATGATAGTGGTACCAACATGAAGTGGTCTGTACTTGTGATATTATTGCGGAAGAACCCCGCCCTCCTGCTGCAGGACAATACCTGCCTGCCCACAGCGAGAATAGTGAAGGACTTTCAAGATCACAACCATATCCAGACACTTCCTTAGCCAGCAGTTAGTCCGGATATGTCTACTATTGAAGATGCCCAGGACATTCAGGGTTGATGTGCGCAACAGTGGTAGCTGCAACAAATGACTACTGCAGGATGCACTCCTTCACAAATGGAGACATTTGTGCAGTCCATGTGCAGATGGGTGACTTCTTGCATCACATCCAGATCTCCTTCAAAACATTTTACACATTATAGTGTTGGTCAAGAAAATCTAATAAAAGCACAAACTTGCATTTCTTTTGATCAGTGTGCACATATACTTCCTTTTTTTAATGATAATGAATTATGTATTTATATCAATACAAATACAATATGAAAAAGTAATTTTCAGTTATAAAAGAACATGCATATTTACTCTTTTTTCTTTTTCTGAGCTTTCCCAAAGTTCCCCTCTAGCTCATTTTCATCACAACCACATTCACATTGAGCGATTTTGTCTTTTAACAGACCCGTCATGTTTAAAATGTGTAACTTCAATGCGCTTGTTTGCTGCTTCAATAGGGTTCATAATGCAGAAAACATCTCATCCATTTCTCAGAGCAACTACATCATGTCCATGTAACTTCTCATATACATGCAAAAATTCTGAGTTGTTTGACTGAACTGAATACTGAGGTATTGCAGTTGTCATTATTAATATTCCTATAAGAATAAATTCAAGCAGTCAGTTTTTTGGTTTAGTTTTTTACTTTTTAATGCAATAGGTAAGCATATTGTCCACATGGATTAGTCTATGCACCGCTGGTGTCCCACTTAGTTATTGAATAGACAACTGAATAAAAGATGAAGACTAAAGAGTTTAGCTCTGCAGGTAAAATGTTCATAGTCTGCACTTCTCTGCATGTGAACACAAAGACAAGTGTGAACAGCAGAAACACAAAACTGAAAGAGAATTTTAAAGAAACCAAGTGACTCATCCAAAGAGATTTGCTTACTTGTTAAATAAAAAAAAAAAGACAACCCCTACTTGAACCAATCAGAATGCACATACAGTACTTTTGTCTTTGCCAACTCAGACTCCTCTTTCCTCATGCAGACCAGGCTCAGCAGGGTCCTGTAAACTTCATGTTCACCCTCCTCCTTTTTCTGTCCCGGTGACATCATCAGAAACGTGCCCAGCCATAAGAGCACTTCCCCAAGGAGATATGTAGTAACTTTACAATTCCAATCTCTTTAATACAAATTTTTAAAAAGGAGATACCGCACCTCCAGTCTGGTGGAAACAACAAAATCTGTAGCGTTGGGCAGTTACAACTATACCCTGCAAACGTGCAGCCGATTGTATGTCAACATGAAACAAAGACGGTATTTACACCTGTGAAGCATCCCCTGAGGCATCCCTATAAAGAGTGGGGCAACACGTAAACACTGACAAAGGGAAGAGTTAATAATCAAAGTAAAACCACCTCTAATACATTTAATAGCAAAAGGACTGCAATTTACTTAATAGCAGAATCACAAGCAACGAAGATCCATCTGAAACATATGGACACTTGATTTTATGAGATTAACTATTTCCAGCAGAGTCGGATGCTAAAGGACTTTAGACAATCCGAACCAATCAAGCGAGGAGCGAGGTGCAATCAAAGAAAAGGAGAGATGATGAGACTGGACTGATTCCAATCCCCTGGTGATCACTGACGACAATGTGTTCTGCCAAAAGGTTTTAAATGAACGAGGAATGATGGTCTGGACGTGTGCCTCACAGAGAAAGCTGCACAGTATAAATGATGGCCATGGCCAATTAAGAGGACGCAGAATGTGATTATCTGATGAGAAATGGCACCAGTCAGCTGGGATTTCAAAGCTGTTAGTTTTCTAACTCATGCATGGCAATAATGGCATGGACACAATGCCGTCACTTGTGCAACTGAGCGCTGAATATCTAATGTGTGTGTGTGTGTGTGTGTGTGTGTGTGTGTGTGTGTGTGTGTGTGTGTGTGTGTGTGTGTGTGTGTGTGTGCTCCGTAATA